>PVIH01002830.1:18510-98584 GCA_004025045.1 Sigmodon hispidus
GAGATTGATTCTCAATTTTCTGAGAAACCGCCATATTGCATTCCAAAGTGGCTGAACAAGCTTACACTCCCACCAACAATGGAGGAGTGTTCCCCTTGCTCTGCATCCTCTCCAACATAGGCTGTCATCTGTGCCTTTTATCTTAGCCAATCTAACAGGTGTTAGGTGGTATCTCAAAGTTGTTTTGATTTGCATTTCTTGTACATAGAATTTTTATACACTGTCCTTGGAAGGTGCTCATTCCTGGCACACTTACTACTATGCTAGGTGTTAACTGTACCCAGTTCTGCTGGGGACCCATCTCTCAGCAACTCAGGATCTGTGACACAAAATACCTAACATAAAATTTACCCTTTGAAACATATTGATGGGTACCATTCAGTGTCACTAGATAGACTTACAGCACACCTTATTTATGACATAATTCACACCCAGTTCCATACCTCTTTTCATCACTTTAAACTGCAACTCCAAAGGGAAGCTACAACTTCCTTAACTCCAGGTTAACAATTTTGGCTAACATTTTAAGTGGAGGCTTTTGATCGGCTTTGGAAATGTAATTTTCTGTGTGAACTGGAAAGCATTGACCAGATAGTTGAAAACTAAAACATATTTTACCCATCTGACTATCTTGGCTTCTTTTTCTGTTGCCATGATAAAGGACTCTGACAAAAGCAATTTAATAGAAGGAACATTTATTCTTGCTCACAGTTCAAGATACAATCATCAGTCATGATGGGGAACTTACAGTTTGTACTGGCTAGTCAGCTAGACACAGATAAGCCATCAACAATGAGGGAGCCTCACTTGAGATAAGACAGGGCTGCAGGCAAGCCTGTAGGGCATTTTCTTAATTAATAATTAATGAGGGAGGGCCTGGCCCACATTGGTTCTATAAGAAAGCAGTCTGAGCAAGCCATGATGAGCAAACCAGTAAGCAGCATTCCTTCATGACCTCTGCATCAGCTCCTGCCTCCAGGTTCCTGTCCTGTTTGAGTTGTTGCTTCAACTTTCTTTAATATAGAAGTGTAAGCCAAGTAAACTCTTTCCTGTCCAACTTGCTTTTGGTCACAGTGTTCTTCGTCAAACCCTAGGACTCAGTGTCTGCTCAGGTTCCATTGGCAGTCAGGAAGGAGAGAGGAATGAGTGCTGCTGCTCAGCTCTTCTTTCCACTTCCATAGCCCAGGATGCCAGCCAGGAGATACCCATAGTGGGTGAGGCTTCTTTCTTTAATTTATGATCATCATCCCCCACCCCCAATCATCCAGAGGCCTATCACTCTGGTGATACTTTTGGTTCTGTAAGTTTGACAATTAAGACTAATTATCATATTTGCAGAGTCTCATTTGTCAGGTCTCTAGGCCCAGAATGGGACTAGACAGACAGACAGACAGACAGACAGACAGGTAATAGTGTGGATACATCTGAAAGGAATACCCAGGGAAGGCAGGTGGTCTGGGCATGAAAACCATGACTTGTATGTTGCTACCAGTTTCAGACCCTTCAGATGCTCTGTGTCTATCCAGGAGAGCTCTAGACATCCCTAAGCTCCTACTCTTTGATGTTGTTCTAGCGTCAGAAGCCTTGATTCAAGTTCAGTGCTTGGTACTCCTGATACCATGATAAACCTTTCAGACTCCCTGCCATTATTTTCTTAGTGAGGACACTGGAACTCTTTCATCTCACTGTTTCTATGGTTCCGGTTTCAGAAGCATCATTTTTTCCTGTTCACACACAGGGTTATCTGCTCTCTCACTAACTCTCAGGGGTTAGTTAGGTTTTTCTCTCCTGTTTATGCAGTAATGTCAGCTAAGTTGGTGGACCCTGGATTTTTCACTTGAATACTGATGGTCCCAATTAGGGAGAGAGAAGAGGCTCTTGGGCTTGTCTGTATAAGTCTTTCTTGAACAAATCGTTATATATGGGAGAGAAGAAGGTGCAGGAAGAGTAACCTGATGGGCTGGCCTTGATTGTATTCTTCACATGGACTATAGGGCTGGCATAAGTGCCTGTGTACAAAGCATGTCCTTTCATACTATTTGCACAAAGAAAGCTTATTAAAGAAAATTTTTATGTTAATGAATGAAATCAGGCTATGTCATTGTTTCTCCTGATGTTTCCAAGGAAACTTTTGCTGAAAGAATTGCCTAGCAGATGTCTGCGCTTAGGGTCCAGAGGTTCATGTCTGAGGTCTTGTTACACTATTCAAAAAAGGGTACACAATGCCACCCATGGTTGTTTGCTTTGCTTGCATATTCCTCTAAAAATTGCATATTACCTGATTCCAACAGGGACCTTTTCAATTCTCCTTAGCATCATAGAGACCAGTGATAATACTCTTTGAAAGGGAATCCTGCCTTTTACAAATAGATAACTCATTTTTTTGAGGATAATGTGTTTGAGTTTCCAGACATTTTCAAAGCCTTGTCTTAGATGATGACTGTAATCACCACATCACAAGCTTTGAACAGAAGAAAGGCTGTTCCAAGATGTTCAGCTTCCAAGATGAGCTTGGCTGCTACTTTACTTTTAAACTTCTGATTCCAGGTAATGGGACACTGATCGGAGCATCTGCAAATGTGGTTTGTGCAGGAATTGCAGAGCAGCATGGGTATGGATTCTCTTTCATGGAATTTTTCAGGTACTTTAAATATTAAAAATAACATTTAAATTATTTCTTTAAATATCTGGATTTTAAACTAATAAAACAGATGCACCAAGTCATGCTGCTGAACCCTTGGATATTCATGATTTGGTGAGTAGAGACTTTGGTATAGGTGACAGTAACTCAGATCAAGGCACATTTGTTACTAAAATTAGCTTTATCATAGTCTGAACAATTTAGGTTGAACGGATGATTAAGAAATGGTTGTAAGCTTGCTGGACACTTCATGATTTTATGTTTTGAAATCTTAGTGGGAACAGATTATTAAAGTTGTGAGTGCATAGAAAAAAGATGCCAGCAAGGACTCAGGAATAATCCTGAAAAGCAGGGCTAAGCTAATCATGCTGAAGGCAGGCTAGAAGTAGGTGTGTCCTGGGTGAGCACTTTGCAGGCAGACTGCACAGAGATAGATCCAATGTTGTCAGGAACACAGCTGATATCTACAGAAGAAGAATCTGTTCTGGAGAGGCTAGGCTCATTTCTTGCTCTTGTTTGCCTGTATGCCTGTTTCCATGGCCAAGTGCACTTTTCAAGCAAATAAGAGAGGAATGAGAACAAAGAACACATGTGACATGGTCTTGCAAAATGGTGTTGACTCATGAAACTGCAACTTGGTCTATGCTTAGTATTGGGCTTCTGCCAACCCTTGTGTGAAGAATTCTAACATGTGTTTGGCTAAGTGGCTAAGAAACTAGACAGTCTTCCCTGCCCTAGAAACTTATTCCTCTGTAAGGTAATTCTTGCCCAGGTCTAAGCTTAGACAAGAGCTCTGGCTCTCACACTGACTTCAGGACTGAGAGCGGTATCTTCACATAATGCATTGTAATGTGCAAGACTCTCTGCAGGACCTGAAAACTTACAGAATAGGTACTGAGCAATCAAAATAATGGTCAGCAGCATACTGGTGAATCTCAGAACCTTGAACTGCTCTGCCCATGAAATGGATGCCCCTGAAGTTCCAGTTTGGTACTGAAGGCCTAGAAGATTCCTGGAGAGTCATTGGTATCCAGCTTGTACTGGAAAGCAAAAGAAGCTGGAGTCTGATGTCTGCAGTGACTAGTAACAGTGATATTTGCTTAGGAGGAAGTGAAGGCAGGCTAGCAGGCAACTTATTTTTCCCTTGGTGCCCTTTTATGTGTGAGGTAGGGTCAAGGGTCAAGCCACTCCAAGAGCGGGCCCTAATGCAGACAATTTTCTTTGGAAATGCTCTTGCAGACATATCCTGAGCTATTTATTACTTTTATGCAATTCTAAATCCAGCCAAGTTGATGATGAAATTCAACCACATTTCCTTAGGTCCTCTAAATTATCATAATGACAGTCTTAATTACTCCTAAGGTTATATGGATATCCCCTTTATGACTGAGAATTCACTAATTCTTTCCACAGAATATGTGACAAAGATTTTGAGGAATACTTACTCTTTGTATATACCACAACTTAAATATGATAACATAGATTTAACAATACTGATGGTATTATGTTACATGTTAAAAGAATAGAAGGGAAAGAAAACATGGATATTTACTTAATCTGTTAATAAATACACACAAACATACTCTTTTTTAAACTTTATTTAAAGTGATTTGCCTGCATATATGTATGTGCAACATATGTGTGTCAAGTACTTATGTATTAGCATAGGACATTGACTCTTCTGGAAATGGTATTATAGATAGCTGTGAGTGCTGGGAATCAGACCTGGGTCCTCTGCAAGAACAAGTAGTGAGCCATCTCTCCATTCCTACAAACACCTTCTTAACAGGACAGAAAAGAAACACTCATAGAACTTATGTTTCTTTCTCATACTATTTGGATTGGGTTGTGTTTCCCATTAAACTTAACCACAGGGTGTAGTAATACTAAGTAGTGCCCTATAAATTGCTTGTACTCCCTATATAATTTGCTTCTGTTGTATGATAGAAGTTCAATTTTCCATAGGTTAGCTGAATCAATCACACCTGCCATTACTATAGCTCCCACTTTAACTTATTGACTCAAGGACATGAAGAATCCAAAGTAACCATGGGGAAGTCTTAGTGTTCTATTTAGTGGAGACAATATCATGCTGCTTTTTAGGAGCCATGTCTTCTAGGCCAGCAGAGTAAAAGGTTATTGGAGTAAGGCATAAATACAAAGTATGACCATATTTATGGCTATCTCATCATGTAAAACCCAAGCAGTCCAAATTCAAAACACTCCACAATATTTAAGTTCCAATGCTTCTAAAGTTTCTTCTGGGATTAAAAAGAAACTTTTAGCTTAAGAGTCTGTGTAAAACCACAAAAATAAATGACTTATGGACTTCTGATATATAACAGCACAGAATAATCTAATTTCAAAAGGGGGGTAACATGATGATAGTAAGGAAAGAATGGACTGAGACAAGACAGAAAACCCATCCCAGAAACAGCCCCAGGCCTGGCATCTAAGACTCTATATGGCATGACTCCTGTTCTGCCTGTGTGGCTCAGCTTGGCACCTTCCTGTTCCTGTGGCTTGTCTCTTGGACCAGACCAGGCAATTCATTGCCTTCAGCTTTCCTTTGTGAATGCCACACATTTCTGGAACCTCGGAACACTTGGAGTCATGTTTGAAACTTAGGCTTCAAGTTTTCAGCATCTCCTTTAGGGAACCCAACCCTGCCATACATCCCCTTACCTCACAGCCTTCTGAAATGTTGGAGATCTTTCATAAGCCATTATTCTTCCCTCTTATATGCCTACAAAGTCAGTGTGGTGTGGGTGATGATTTCAAGTTCTGTTGCCACTATTGACATCATTGGCCTCTTCCTGTCAGGGCTGCTGTAATCCTGAGTGTTGAGTCAGCTGAACCTGGGCAGTTGTTTGTGAGCAGGGATCCCCTTCAGTAACATTCTCAAGTGAAGCTCCTTTCCAGTGAATTTGCATTGCCACAGGGCAGCCTTTGATGGGGCCCTGCCTCAGGATGCTTGTCTTGTTGTCCCAGTGCAGAGCTTGGGGTCACTCTTTAAAGGTGGTAATCTTCTTTACATTGCTACTCTTTTGTCAGAACCCATCTTGTTTGAAACTTCAGACTTCATTAAGGTCCTTTAATTACCAAACTGTATTTCCCCTGATTTTTGCTATGCTTTTGTGTTAATTGTAAAACTGGTTAAGATCAGTGAGGAGCATATTCTGTCTTGAATTTTTTTTTTAGCAAGAACAGCAGCCCATTATTTTGAAATTTGGCTTCATTAGAAACTTTAACAAGTGAGAAAAATACAGTCAGATGCTCTGCTACAACATTACACAAGGGACCTGCAGTGAGGTTTCCAGTGGAATCCTCCTTCCCCCAAAATCTTATGAGCACTGTTATTGTCTGTATTTCTATCAGCATTATTCTATACTCCCATCGGAACAATCCATTGAAATACTTACAGCATTCTGGAGCATCTCTAGGTCACAACTCCAAACTCTTGCACATTCTCCCACATACAAGTGTGCCCTCCCCCACAACAAACCACATATATAATTTATTAGATTACTTTACACACCAGACCATGGTTATCCAACAATGCCCACCTGCATACTGGAGAGGCACAGTACACACTAGTTACTCAGCTCAATAATTCATCCATTCCAATCCAGTGCTGAAAGCCTACATGGTCCCAAAGAGCCATTAGTCCACATTAGAAGACTGCTGCCAGCAGACCATCACAATGATTGACACACCTACACGGCTTCTTCTGCTGACCTCTGTACTTATTGGCCAGGATTTGGAAGGTTTTGCCCACTCTGAGGTCAATTTTCCCTCAGTTTATCCTGTCTGAAAATGTGCTTACAGATACAGGTAGAGGTGTATTTCCTAGGTCATTCTAGCAATCATGACCAACTACCACAGTCCATTTTCTATTGCTGTATCACAATGTAATCAATATTTAAGACTGGGTAATTTGCAAAGATTAAATGTTTGTTTAGCTCAGAATTCTGGAGGCTGAACATCTAAACCATTGGCTGCTGTATGTGCTTGGTATCTGGTGTAAGGCCTGCTTGCTACATAGTACCGTGGAAAAGGATATCACAAGATGAGAGATTTTTTTAAAAAAGAAAGTCATTCCCTCAATAGTCCATTAAATTATTAAAGTATGAGATCATTACATTTATGTGAGTGGACTCCTGATGACTCAACCACCTTCCAGTGATGTCACCTCCAAACGTTTAACATATGAATTAGAAGATTTAAATTTCTACCAAGGAAAATTCAGGGGACATAGTCCAAAACAGTAAGTTGTACCCATATAAAGAAGAATGATAACTTGGGGGAGATTTATTATATTAGACATTTCTCTACTTCTCCAGTAAATGTTGCTGAGACATTAATTTAAATGACACTCGTGGAGTTGTAGATGTGGGAAGGAGCTGGTGTTCAAGCCCACATAGGCATTTACTGTACATCTTCCAATGGACTCTGGTCACATTGTTGGTCCTGCTGCTAAAGAACAAAGTGCAAAATTTAATGGTTGATCAGTTTATCCCTGTTCAGACTCACATCTGCCTCTGATAATGAAGAGAGTAATTCTAAACATGAAGAATTGTTTTAACACTAACCACGACAGTGATCTCAGCAGGATGACCCCCTTCATGCTCCTAGCTTCTCATCTCCGTCATCTTGATCAGGGAGGATCCAGGCGCAGAGCACAGACAAGAAAGGGATACCAAGATGAGCGCTGTCATGGATAGCAATGGTAGACAGACACTGAGGTTCGATAAACCACTCTCCTTTTCTGGGCTCGTCATGTCTAAAAACCTAGAAGGATGTCATCTAAATCCTCTTTGGTCATCCAAGTACAGAACTCATCAGCCTCTCCACCTCCTTTCTATTTTTAGAGAGCAGGAAGTCCTTAGAGAGATTTTGAGGCACTGGCTTGGTCTCTCAGGGAGGGAGGACAGGCCTATGCCTCATGGGATATGTGCAGTGCCAATAATTCAGCATCAATGAGTGGTGTGTGTGTGTGTGTGTGTGTGTGTGTGTGTGTGTGTGTGTGTTCACAGTGGAAAGCTGGAATGACCTACAAACAGAAGCTTGTTGACTTTAAAAATTGAGATAGCCTGGTGGTCTAGCTTCACAAGCTCATTAGCTCTATGAATCACATTTGATGTCTTGAACTGAGATAGAATGCCCCCATGGTCCAGAGCTGTTGTAGAATATTTCCCAGCCCCATTTGGGCCAAAATTTTGGACCTGGCCCGTGGCAGCTTTTTCCCCTCAAAGAAATGAATCAGACACTTACATTAATTTTATACTGTTTGTCCAATGTCTTAAGCATATTACTAGCTAGCTCTTTCATCTTAATTCAACTCATTTCTGGGTATTCTATCTGCCACATGGCCCAGCCCATGGCTCACCTGAATTCCTTACATGGCTCTTCCTTGGGGGTTGAATGGAGACTGGCTAACTCCGCCCTTCTTCTACCTGTCTATCCTCTGATTCTCCACCCACTTTTATGGTGCTGCACATAGGCCAAAACAGCTCCTTTATTTTCAGCATACAGAGAACATTTCCATCACACAGAGCCATGTTGTGAGATCCTCTTATCTAGCATGCAAACCTCTAGGTTCAAAACCCAACAACAACAACAAAACAAAACCAAAACCAAAACCAAAACAACAACCAACCAAATAAACAAAAAACCTAAGAGGCTAAGTTCAAGTCAAATGCCTTCAAGTTTTTCAATATCCAGTTTGTTTATACAAAGGAAGTACTTCTCATATACATGCTTTGACTACATTTATTTATTTTATGTATATGAGTGCTTTGCTCTGTGTGTGCATGTGTGTGCCATGTATGTGCTTGGTACCCAAGGCCATCAGGAAAAGGTGTTATACTTTCTAGAATTAGAGTAATGGATGGTTGTAAACCCTATGTGAGTGCTGAAAACCAGATTCATGCCCTTTTCAAGAACAATGGGTGTTTTTAAACACTGAGCCATCTCTTACCCTTGACTTCCTTTTAGTTTACTTTCATATCTTAACTTTTACAATGGGATCTCAGATGTTCTTTCGGTTCTAGTTATTACCCATGTGACCATTGGTAGGTCGATTTTCTCTTTGGGTCTTTCTCCATCTATTTGCTAGTTGATTAATTTCTGCCTTCTCAATAGAGAACATGTACCAGTTAATCTTGGATTGTTCATGTTCTCTTGAGCTCCACCATTAACCCTATTGCACATTCATCACTGTATCATTTGTTCCCAAAGTTGCCTAGTGTCTTGATGGGTGAGGTTAATACATCATTTTAAAAGTAAAAACAAATTATTTTATGTATGCAAGCATTTTGCCTGTATATGTTTATATAGCACATGAGTGCATGATGCCCATGGAGGCCTGAAGAGGGTAGTGGATTCACTGGAACTGGAATCACACATGGTCATGAGCCCTTGTATGAGTGCTAGGAGTTGAACCCAGGTCCTCTGCAAGAACAGTCAGGGCTTTTAGCTGGCAGTTCATCTTTCTAATCTAATGGTTGAGGTTAATATTAAACAGCTTTTGTAAAGAATGTTCTTTGAGTTCCTGTGGATTTAAAGCAGGTTTTAGACATCCTTATTACATGACAGAATTGGTTTCTGTCCTGAGTCTCTGAAGACACTTCTTTATAACCTCCCCTCCTTTTTTTTCTTCCTTTTAAAAATTAAAAAAAAAATTATCCACCACTGTTCCACCTCATTCCCCTCTTCTCAATCCTCCCCCAGCTTCCCCCATCACCTCAACCCCCATCCATTCCACAGAGAGGGTGAGAACTCCCAGGGTGAGTCAGTGAAGTTTCACATATCTAGTTGAGATAGGACCAAGGCCCCCCTCTCCAGTACCAAGGCTGAGCAAGGTGTTTCTCTGTAGGGAATGGGCTCCAAGAAGCCAGTCCATGCACAGGAATAAATCCTGGTCCCACTGCCAGAGGCCCCACAATCTGCCATGCCATTTAACTATCATCCATATTCAGAGGACCTACTTTAGCCCCATGAAGGATCCTCAGCTGTCAGTCCAGAGTCAGTGAGCTCACAATAGCTTGGGTGAGCTGTCTCTGTGGATTTGGATCAGGATCTTGACTCCTTAGCTCATACAGTCTCCTTCCTCTCTTCACCTGGACTGGGAGTTTGGCCCAGTGCTTTGCTAGGGATCTCTTCATCTGCTTCCAATAGTTGCAGGATGAAAGGTTCTATAATGACCATTAGGGTGGTCATCAATTTGATTATAAGGGAAGGTCAGTTTAACAGGCAGCCTCTCCACTATTGCTTGGAGTCTTGGCCAGGGTCATCTTTGTGAGCTAGGGTATTTCTCTAGTGCCAGGTTTCTCTCTAACCCCACAATGGATCCCTCCATCAAGACATCTATTTTGTTGTTCTCCCTCTCTGCCAGTCTCCCAATTCAACCATCTTATCCCTTCACATTCTCTTCCCACCTCCCCTTGCTTCCTCCCACTGTATAATCCCAATTCCCTCAGGAGATCTTCTCTATTTCCCCTTCCCAAGAGGTCCATGGATCCTCCTGTTACTTAGCTGCTCTGGTATAACTTCCTTTTTCACATGCACCTTAGTTTTTCTCCCTGTCGCTGTGATCAAATTCCCCTACAAAGTATCTTTAGGGAAAAAGGATTTATTTCAGCTCACGGTTCTAGGACACAGTCCTTCGTGGGAAGATTCTCACCAATAGGGATTACAGCAGCTGGATGCAGTGTGCAGTAGTTAGGGAGCAGGAAAGGATGAAGGCTGCACACTGCTTGGCTTCTTGGCTCTTCCTTTTCCTATGTGACGACCCACACATTTCTATAATAAATTTTCCATTGTTTCCACCTTCCCTCTCCTTTTTTTTTTCTTCTCCTCTTCTATTAAAACTCTTCTTCCCAACATCTCCATGGACTTCTTTCGTGTTTTGGTTTTGTGTGTGACTCAAAATTCAGGATTTTGGTTAAATTTGGTTTTGAGTTAAATTTGGGTATCTTGCCTGAGTTAGGGTCTTTACCAGAGTTTAATTTATCAGTAGTGATATACTTAAGAAAATGACACTTCTTTCCAACAGGCTTTAACTGCCAAAAGCCCCTCAAGGAGGATGGAGCTACCTCAAGGGTTAGCTAACCCTAACCCATCTAAAAGGAATGCTGATGGGTCTCATTACATGCAGGTCGTATGTAAATAACTCAGCTGCAGTGACTTCATGAAGTGTGACAGTCAGGCCACATCTTTGTGCTACAAGTCTTTCTGTCCTACATTCATATGCTTTCCATTTTCCTTTCCATGATTTCCCCTGAGCAGTGTGTGTGTGTGTGTGTGTGTATGTGTGAGTGTGTATGTGTGAGTGTTGTGTAAGTGTGTGTATGTGTGTGTGAGTGTGTTGTGAGAGAGTGTGTGTGTGAGTGTTGTGTAAGTATGTGTGTATGTGTGTGTGAGTGTGTTGTGAGAGTGTGTGTGTATGTGTGAGTGTGTGTGCGTGTGAGTGTGTGAGTGTGTGTGCATGTGAGTGTGTGTGTGAGTGTGTTGTGAGAGTGTGTGTGTGAGTATGTGTGAGTGTGTGTCTGAGTGTGTGAGTGTGTGTGCATGTGAGTGTGTGTGAGTGTGTGTGAGAGTGTGCGTGTGTGTGTGTGTGTGAGTGTGTATGTGTGTGTGAGTGTGTTGTGAGAGAATATGTGTGTGAGTGTGTGAGTGTGTGTGTGTGCATGTGAGTGTGTGTGAGAGTGTGTGTGTGAGTGTATGTGCGTGTGAGTGTGTGTGAGAGTGTGTGTGAGTGTGCATGTGTGAGTGTGTGTGAGAGTGTGCATGTGTGAGTGTGTGAGTGCATTTGAGTGTGTGTGTGAGTGTTGTGTGAGTATGTGTGTATGTGTGTGTGAGTGTGAGTGTGTGTGAGTGCATGTGTGTATGTGTCTGTGACAGAGTCATCATCGTATCTCCTCTTCTTTTTTTGAATAGTTCAGGATTGAAGCCCTGGAATGATTCTCTTCACAGTTAGTGGACTTCCTATTCTAGTTAACCTGACCAAGATAATTCACCCCAGGCGTGCTGAGAGGCCTGTTCCCTAGGTGATTCTAGATTCTGTTCAGTTGACAATGAACACTAGCCAACACACATTTCTGGGAAGTCTTCTGGGAATGAATTCTGTGATATCTGTAAGTTTCTTGTTCATTTTTCTGCAGGCCCGGAGAATTTAAAAATTTATCTTGGAAGCCTCAGTTTTATTAATATATCCTCTGATACCCCATGGGCTTTAAAACACATAGGATTTTATCTCCCTTTAGTTTCACATTGTTCTCTAAGATTGCAAATTTAAATATTTGTTATATTCCTTGTTTCTTGGCACTCTTTTTGTGGAGCCTTACTGTTTCTCATTTAACTTAATTTTCATAAAAATATGAAAATGTTTTCTTTGTTGCTCTGGTGTCCTTTATTACCTCTTCACTTGACTCTATTGTTTCTGAAGCATCTTAGAATTTAATCTTCATTTCTAGCATAATTAGGTCTTTTATTTTGGAGTTTTATTTCATATTTGCCTGCTTCTGTTCTTTTCAAGTCCCTCCCCTTTGCATTTGAGGGTGTACCATTGCTACAGAGTACCTTAATACAGTATTTTTTCCTAGTTTACATTTGCTTTTGGGAACCATCTGTGTGGGGCTTTGTGTTTGGATTTTTACGGGTCTTTGAGTTTGGATTCTTACGGGTCTTTGAGTTTGGATTCTTGTCCTTTAGGGGCAGGCTGCCAGTCGGGGGTCAGGTCCACTATCCATGGTTAATCCACAGCTTTGTCCTTCACTGGGGACTGTAGTTTCTATTTTCTGAGTTTTATTTATTTCTTTATAGGCTTGAGAGTTAACTAATCCTCTGACATTTTATTTTATTTTTATCTTACAATGCTCTCTATTTTCTTCCCTTATTGCTTTCCCCCTTCCTTTTTCAGCCCTGAATGGGTGCATGAGTCTGTCTTGCTGTTTTCTGTCTTTTCCTGAAGATGCCAGGGTGCTGCCAGGGCTGTCATGTGGAGCCCTGTTGAATGCTTATCCTCAGCCTGTGATGTTCCACCTGTTCTCCATTCAGGGCATCCTCCTTAGCCCGGCCTAGTTCCAGCTGTTGTTTCCTCAACTACTTTAGACACTTCATTGCTTTTTTTCTCTTTTGATTAAGTTTTTCTGGGCTCTCTGTTGGTTGTTTGCACAGGATTGGAGCAAATGTATGAGTAAAGAGATAGTCTTGATGAGAACTTATATTCAGAAAGTTTCTCTGTTCTGCCTAGCTGGTCTCACAGCCATTTAGTCCCAAATAATCACATAAGAGGTTAAATATAAATTGTTTGGCCTATGGCTCAGGATTATGACTTGCTGACCCTTATTCTTAAACTAACCCATGATTCTATTTATGGTTAGCCATGTGGCTTAGTACCTTTTTGCTCAGTTCAGCATTCTCTTCCCGCTTCCTCTGCATCTGGCTGGCATCTGCTGCTCTGCTTTTCTGCTTCCCAGAATTCTCACAGTCTGGTTGCCCAGCCTCTACTTCCTGTCTAGCTTCTGACCAATCAGCATTTTATTAAACCTATATTTGCACTGGCAAATATTTATAGTGTACAAGAACATAGTCTCACATTAATAACTGATGTTTGTTCATGGCCCCATCTGTTCTCAGCTGAACTGAGAGATGTGAGATCTGTGTGATTTATTATGCCATTCATGTTGGTGCATGAGTTTATTGTGGCTGCTTTCCAGAGGTCCACCCTCATTTTGAAGACAGGAATATTATTAACCCTATTGTACATCTATTCTTCTGCTGACTCCATGTACTACCTTCCTCCCAAGAGCATCTTTGCTATATTTCTGCAAAGGATACCCCCTTGTTTTTATTGAAGATAATTATTTATGAGTAGAGATTATTCTGATGCTATATTCTTTCACTGAGTAGAAATGTAATCTCCTGTGCATCCTCCTTCTGGGAGATAAAACACGCCTTCTCACTATACACATATCTGTAAAAAGCTGCTTTATCAATTGATAATGTAGACTTTTTGCTATCTATTTAAATGTGGAGACACGTTAAATTAATTTTTTATGGAATTGAGTTTCTGTAAAATCTGTCTCTACATTTTATTTTCTTTAGAAAATTTTTGGAGCATAGCTAATTTCTAAGAGGCTTTAAAAAATGAACACGCTGATAAAGTGAAGCAAAAAGTGAAAATATATCCAGAAACTAAACAGCTTAGAAAACACTATTCCTGAAGCAGATTTAAGGATGACGTGGCTTTACTTATTGTGGCCACTGGCCAGCACTGTCAGAATAAGATTCTTTGTAGATTTATAAAGCCTGCCTAGCCACTGCTTCAGGGACCTCTGGCTAGACATTTCTATTTCTTCAAAGGTCGCAGCAGATGCTAATGTAATACAGGGCCATTTCTAAAGGTTAAACATTGTACTGAGTGTACAGCCTTACAGCACCAGAGTCAGATACCCTCCTTTCTCGCAAGGTCTGAAATATGAGAGCCATGTTTTGAGTGTTGAATTTCAAACTTGGCCCCATCTCTGTATTTTGAGAGGGTGGGGAGAGAGAGAAAAAAATTTTCTCCCCATGAGTTTTACACTGCTGGAAAAGTAGCAACACAGATATTTTTTGTTTCTAAATTTTATTTATCATCACTACTACTACCACCACTACCACCATCACCACCATCACACAATAGTAAGTGTTTATACCCACATGCACCACAAAGCATGTGGAAGACTCAGTTCATTAGGCTTATTAGACAACCCCTTTTACCTGCTGGATTGCCTTGCTGACTCTGAGCAACAGGATTTTTTATCTTTCACTTGGACTAAGTCACCCATTACTCATATCCCTGTTCTTAACAGCAACATGAGAAACCTCCCCTGTCGGTTTGTGCTAAGACTTCAGTTTATGGATGTAAACTAGTTATCTTGGGTAACTTGAGCATATCATGCTATTGAACAGCCATTCTGAGAATGATTACAGTTAATGGGGCAGGTGGTGAGCTCTGGAGGGCTACTTGAGACAAAGGCAAAAGCATCATAGATAAAGCAAGCTTCAAAACCCTGGATAACCATGGTAGGGCACAGGACAAGTGACAGAAAAGTCCTGGTAACCATTTATTCATTTTGTTCTATATTTTTCTTTTATTCTTTTCTCAGACATTGCAACCTTACCATAGTTTGCTTTCCCTCTTCTTCTCCCTGTTCTACACCTGCTTCTCCTCTTCTTCAGATCTGCTCCTTCTCCACTTCCCTTTAGAAAAAGAGCAGGCCTCCCAGCGATATCCATTGAACACGGCCTAACAAGTTACAGTAAGATTAGGCTGGACAAAGCAATGGAGCAGGAAGAAAAGGGTTTCAAGAATGAGCAAAAGAGTCAGAGAACTCCCCCACTTCCTCTGCTGGGGCTCCCATAAGAACACCAAACTATACAACTATAAGGTTTATACAGATGTCCTAGCTCAGACCCATACAGAATCAATGTTTGTAATTCAGTCACCGTGGTCCCCTATGAGCCTTACTTAGTTGATTCTGTGGGCCCTTCTTATGGGGTCCTTACTTCTCTGGCTCTTACAGTCTCTCCTCCCCTTCTTCTTCAGGGTTCCCCTGGCTCTGCCTAGTGTTTAGCTGTGGATGTCTGCGTCTGCTCCTATCAATTGCTGGAAGATGCCCCTCTGATGACACTTAGGATAGGCACGGATCTAGGAGCACAGCAGAATACAGGATTCATTTCACTGACTTTTTTTACAAGTCATGTTTGGTTCTATCCTGGGTTTCTGGGATGTCCTGCCTCTGGTTCCTGGCCATGGAGCCAGTGATTGACTTAGGCTCTATCTCATGGCATAGGCCTCACGTTGGACTCATTGGTTGAACACTCCCATAGTTCTATGTCACCATTACCCCAGCACATCTTGCAGGCAGAACAGATTGTAGGTTGAAGGTTTTGTGGCTGATTAGTGTCCAAGTCTCACTGCTATCTATTTATCTATTATGTTTTGTGCTGATAGTTTTATGTCAGCTTGGTACCAGCTAGTGTTATCTGAAAGAAGGGAACCTCAGTTCAGAAAAGGCCTCCATAAGATCTGGATGTAGGGCATTTCATTATTCATGGGAGAAGGCCCTGCTCACTGTGGGTGGTGCTATATTTGGGCTAGTAGTCCTAGGATCTGTAAGAAAGTAGGCCTTAGCAGACTACGGGGAACAAACCAGTAAGCAGCATCTCTCCAAATCCTTGACATCAGCTCCTGCCTCCAGGCTCCTGTCCTGTTTGAATTCCTGTCTTAACTTCCTTCAATGATAAACAGCGATATAGAAGTATAAGCCAAATAAACCCTTTCCTCCCCAACTTGATTTTGGGCATGGTGTTTCATCACAGCAATAGAAACTCAAACTAAGACATATATGTATTATTTATTTTATCTCATTATATATCTCTATACTTATTTCTTTATTATCTATCTATTTCTATCATCTGTATGCTACCTATAAACTACTGTTACCTATTACTATGTATCCATTATATTATTTACCTATTATGTTTATATTATATATACATATACTCCATTTCTTCTATCTCTCTCTCCTTTTTCTTCCTCCATCACCATCTACCTAACACATACTCTAATGCCATCACCTTTGTTACAAGCCTCTTTTGTTCTTTCGTTACCTTTATGATAGTTGGGGCTTCTTGTCCATGGGATCCTGGCCCTTGTTCTGTACCTGGCTTTGTCTTTTGAACCACCAACTAGATCCCAAATCATGATACAGAGACGTAAAATTTTTATGAATGCTTGGCTTTATGCTCCTTTCTTGCTAGCTCTTATAACTGATCCCATTTCTCTTTATCTACATTTTGTGCTGGGACTTTACATTTTTCTTTCCTTCTGTGTCCTACTCTGTCTAGAAGGCTGTTGGCTGTCTGGCTGGCCTTAGGCATCTTCCTCTTTCTCTCCCTGTTCTCTTTATAATTTTTCTTTCCTTCTTTCTCATCTATATTTCTTCTCCTACCTTTTCTGCCTGCCAGTCCCACCTATCCATCTCCTGCATAGCTATTGGCTATTTGGCTTTTTATTAGACCTATTAGGTGTCTTAGGCAAGCAAGGTAAAACAATTGCAACTCATTTTTACATAGTTAAACAGATGCAGCACAAACAAATGTAACACACCTTTATAACATTAACAAAGGCAGCATAAACAAGTGTAACACACCTTCACATAGTTAAAGCAATATTCTGAGCCATAAACAAATGTCCTTGCCTAGTTAAAATAATATTCCACAACGTTGTTCTTTGGGACTGCCTTCTAAAGATGAGCTGTTCTTTCCCTAGGCAGCTTCATGTATTCTATCCTGGCAGCAGTGTGCCTCATCTTCAGGATAACTTAGCCAGTAGGTCAGGGCAGACCTTTTTTGACTTCTTAGACTCAGAGAACCCCTAATACTCTCAGGGTGTTGGAGGACTCTGAATTTGGTCTTTTACTTGATGCCAGAGAAAACTAGCTCTCCTTTCTAAGGTGTGCAGCCCCAGCCAAGTACAATCAGTCTCTACTATGTACCAGAAGCTCATTCCAACATTCCCCAGACTCAGAAGTCTGACCTTGAGGAGATATTTTCAGTCCTTACATTCACACTTAGATGGATAATGGTCATCACAGTCTTTTTGTGATGTTACATTTGGTTTGAATGACAGTGGTGTTTTCCAGCATGAGTTTGTCCCAGTCACCTGATCATCTAAATGTCCTCATCAGCACTTCAAGATCTCCCAAAAACAGCTGAGTGTTTGGGAAGTGTTTTTCTGTGTGAATTCTTTCTACCTCTTCCACAAATATTCTGTGAGGTTCTGAGCATAAAGTGACAAGCTCCTGCAATGTGGCTATTGCCCCCAGGCATCCTCCATTAAGAGTAGCTGAATGCTGTTGTCCAGGCCAGGACTGCTGAGAAGGCACTGGTCTCTGATGGAGTCTGGTCCAGTGGAGTGAAGAAGGCCACCAGTAAGGAGTCGCTCCCTGGGAGTGTTCTTTCAAATCAGAATTAGCCATAGAGTGTGTCTGAGAAAGAGGGTAGAGAGTGAAGCCAGAGCGCCAGAGCACCACCCAGGGCAGGAGTTGATGCACTCTGCTGTCTTTCTAGATTCAGGTCCATTTTCTGTTCTTTCACTTACAAAAGCAGGTGAAAAAAATGTAACAATCCTCAAACCCAGCAAAATCTCTGTTAAGTTACAGAATTTACCCCAAGAATTCCTTATGCTATAGATGCCATTTTATTCAATTTTCTTATTGAAGATCTGCCAGTTTAAGGAAGTCAGAAACAAGAACAGAAAATCATTTTTGAAATTCAAATGTGCATTTTAAAAGATGATTTACTTTCCTTTTGATCAAAATAGTGATGCTATTGTGTCTGTTAATGTCTTTCTATTTAGCTTCCTAGCCTTTAATAACATGCCAGTTTCCCACTAAGTTTAAAATCAAAACCCTTACCTTGTAGAACTTAAATAGCTTTGTCTGTACTGTCTTGTGAGCTGGACATTGCAATTAAATTTATAGCATCTTCATGGTTTCCTTTGTAGTTTTTTTCTTAAATGACTCACAGAAATTACAAAGTATAGGGGACCAGACAGTCCAATTTTTGCATGTGAGATTTCTCCAACATGATAATTTTTTATCCATTGTTCTCTCAGTTTTATATCCTTGAATGTTTTTATACTAAATTTAGGCTTCCAAACGCTGGAGTTTTACTTCAAAACTTACCTTAAAAATCACCTATGACTTTTTTTTTTTTAAATCAATATTTTTTTTGTATTAATTGTTGAGAATTTCATACAATGTATTTTGATTATATTGATCCATTTACCCCTACCAGGTCCACTCCTGATTCCCTGTCCCCAGCTTTCTCTTTTACTTTTTAATTTAATAATCCGTTGATTCTGGTTCATGCTGTCCATATAGCATTGAGTGAAGCTGCACTGAGGGAAGCTTCTCATCACATAATTCTTCATACAAAGAGGATTGTTTTGTTTCTTTGAGGGTGAATGCTTTCAAAATTTTTTAAAGAAAAAAAGCATATTCTGGTTTTGGAATAAATAGTATGTTCATTGCAATAGCAGTTCTGTAGGACAACATAGAACTTATAAGGCAGCTTATCTTATAACCAACACCAATAAAAAAACCTTTGACACAGGATCAATCTGAAGGCTTCTGTAGAAGGTCTTTACAGAGAACATATATCAACAACACTTGTACACTGTGGCTGAGTAGTTAGAAATAACTTCCAAAATAGTATTTAAACTAAACACTGTGCACTGAGATACCACTTTTTCACCAAATTAGAAATGTTTAAAAATTGTTTATGTGTTGTTTATATATTCTATGTTAACGCTATCTGTGCTGTCCATGTGTGGCATGGGCCATCTGCTAAAGTGTGGTGGACTTACCAGGAACCATACCTTTAAATTCTTACTCTCCCTCCCTAAGAAGCCATGAGCTGTCAAAAGCTTCTCAGAGGTGAGGCTTGGGAGCCCCTCCCCTTAAATGGTAGAATACTGACTGGCTTGATTTTGTACAGGTCTTATGCAGGCAACCACAGCTCCTGTGAGTTTATAAGCACTGTGGTTTTGTCATGACCAGAAGACACTCTTTGCTCTGATGGTAAGGAGGAAGCCTGTACAGGATTGGAGAGTCTGGGAATTTCTGCTCTTTCCAGGTTTGGTAATCATGATGTGGGAGGAGTGTGCCAGGAGATGGGAGTTCTGGGCCTCTCATTTGTCTTAACTGGTCATTTACAGTGTGGTGAAAATGTGAGCAGGAAGTGGCAGGCTTGGAAATCTATTACCTGTTAAAACCAGGTGCTAGAGAGTGGGGGAAGTATCTTTAATTGTTTTTCAGTTTCTTTCTCCTCCCAATCTTTCTTTTGAAATAAAATTCCTTCTGAAAAATAGTCAATATTGATTGTTGATAATGATTATATGAATGTCTCTTTAAGTATATATTGTTTTAAAGTACTGAAAATGAAAACTGTTCTATATGCTATTTATTTAAAGTTAATGCAGCTCAAAGGCAGTCTGTCTGTGTCATTCACTCACTCTGTAGAGGTTCACTATAGGAGTCACCCTTTTGGTTGATTGTGTTTTTTGGACTTTCTGGACTTCCTGGACTTGGGTACATGACATTGGGATACTCACACATCTCTAGAACACAGATATACAGGCAGAATTGCTAGTGTAATGGTTCTTGGTTATGAATTCCCTGGGTTATTTCCAGATTACCCAGCATGCTCCTCACCACATGAGATAGCCAGCTATCTATCTATAGTGAACTAAAACTATGGTGAAAATATTTTAACATTTAAATACTTATTTTTTAAGAGATGTGTTTATTTTACATATAAATTTTAAAACATTTTTAATTTGGTGAAAAATGGTATCTCAGTGCACAGTATTTACTTTAAATACTATTTTGGGAGTTATCTGTAGCCACCCAGCCACAGTGTACAAGTGCTGTCAATATATGTTCTCGGTAAAGACCTTCTACAGAAGACTTCAGACTGATCCTGTGTCAATTTTTTTTTATTAATGTTGATTATAAGATAAGCTGCATTTTAAGTAAACAGTTTTAGTTTGTCTTATAGAACTGCTATTTTAGTGAATGTACTATTCATTCCAAACCAAGAATATATATATTTTTTTAAATTTCAAAAACATTCACCCTCAAAGAAATGAAAAAATTCTCCTTGTATGAAGAATTATGTGATGAGGAGCTTCCCTCAGGGCCAGCTCCACTCAGTGCATCCTCTCTCCTACCGCTACAGAATCTACCATCAGGACGATGTACACCACAGCTTCCCCAAGGCTATCTCTCCAAAGCCCCCTTTCGGTCACTCCAGTCCACCCAGTATGCAGCTACTTCCCCCTAAGATGCTTCACCACACCTATGCTCTTTTCCCTCTAGAACACAGAAACTGGAGAAAATATTCAGATCTCGCCATCTTTTAAAAAGGAGGAGAGGAAGATAAAAAGCATGAGGTGTAAAGATCATTAAAGGAAAGTACTTCATCTTCATTCAGAGCTTTCCAACAAAGAGAAAATATCCATCACATCACTGTAATCACAGGGAGGCCTAATGGGACACTGAAATTCATGATGTGCTCCAAGGAGACTTTAGTTACATATTTCATACTCTCAAGATTAAGACTAATCTTTGCAAAGTGTTGATCAGGGGTGAGGAAGAAGCCACTCAATGCTAGAGGTAAAAAGGAACAAATAATAGTGTGCAGTGTTATAATATCCACAGTAAAATATAAAGATTAGAAAAAAAAGTTAACTGAAGTTAAAAAGCAAAAAAGAAGATAGATTTTGTAAGTAGAAGCTGAAAATCATAATACGGAAGAACCTGAAAGTACTAGACTGTAAAATATAAAAGCATAAAATGTATGGCAGCAAATAAAGGACAATGGTGATGGACGGGTGATGTACAATGTTGCCTCAGTTGTGACAAAAGCTGCTGGACCATGTTCTCTCTCTCCTCTCAATCTCTCTTTCAATTTACTTCTTTGAGAACTTTGTACAATTTATGTCGAACATTGTCACCCCCCAAGATCTTCCAGATATACCTTTCTTCCCTATTCATCCAATGTTATGGCCTCCTAATTTTTTCAAGGGAGTCTAATTTGTGCTGCAGGTACAGCTTTTGGTGCACCTTACTGTGGAGCATATATATCTGCCCAGAGATATAGGCCTTGTAGGTCTGGAACTTACTATGTAGATCAAGTTGGTCTGGAACTCACAGAGATTCTGCTGCCCCTGCCTGGGATTTAAGAGTCTTTTTCAATGACTATATTAAAAAAAAAAAAAAAGTGTGTTTCTTTGTGACAGATGCCATAAGCCAGGTTCACACTGGTGCTGGTTTCCTAAAGAAAGATAAGCTTTAAGACTCAAACAACACTAAGTTGTCTTCATTGTGATTGACTTATGCACCGGGCAAAGAAATATGGTGCTTCAGGGTTCCCAGCTTCAACAGTTGGTGCCTACTTGAATTAGGCTAAGTGGATCTGGGGTTCATTTGATGGGTTGAGGGGCATCTGAGAAGAAGGCCAAAAAGATAAGGAGTCCTGAGAAAGCTACAGTGAGCAGATGGATCGAGGACCTCAGGGTGGGACAGGGAAGGTGAGGAGGGTGGGTGGTGCTTATTCAATAGGGAAGGTAGAGTGAGAACAGGATGTTCTCCCCAGGAAGCTGTGCACAGGGTAAGAACAGACATCTTCTTCCTAGGAAGCTGTGCACAGGCTTGGGTTACAGCAGCCCTCTGAGCACCTTCTCTGCTCTTCACTGAGCTGTCCCAGTTCTATTCTATGCTTGGACCCCACTGTCTCCATGATGCCAAATGCACAGCTTTCCCCAACTTCAGGGAACATACTCTCAGGCCATGGATGGCATTCAGGACGAAAAGGTCAGCATCAGAGAACATCAGCTGGAGTAGGACATGGGAGTCATTCCATAGTCTTCCAGACAGCTCACATACAATCTTCTCACTTCACGTGTCTTCCTGGACAGCAAGTCTGGACCAGATAGTTTGGTGGTAGGATGGCTTCTTTGAACAGGGAAGGAAACCCTGTCTTCCAGTGGTCCTTCCCTTCAGTGCTGCCTGTCTTTATGGATCCTGACTCAGCCCAGGCTGCATGCTACTGCTCATTCTTGTTCTTTTCTATCTTCCCCTAAAACTGCACAGCTCCTGCCTTCCATCCAGACTCTTTCCTATTTATCCTGAGCAGGTGTGATTGCCTCCATTTCCTCCATCACATGTGGGCTTGCCAGAACAGAAAGGTATGCACCTGCCCTTGTTTTGTACTCCACACCTGTATTCACTCGGCGTTTTTTTTTTTTTTTTTAACATGGGGAGTGGTAAGGATAATACCTACTAGCCTAGTTAGGGTTACTGTTGCTGTGATAAAACATCATAACCAAAAGCGACCGTCCACCATCAAAGGCAGTCATAACAGGAACTCAAACAGGGCTGGAACTTGGAGGCAGGAGCTGATGCAAAGGACATGGAAGGATGTTGCTTTTTGGCTTGCTCTTCATGGCTTACTCAGCCTGATTGCTTAAGGAACCCAGAGCTACCGGCCTAGAGGTGGCTCCACCCACAATGGGCTGGGCCTTCCTACATTAATTATGAAAATACTCTCCAGACAAACTTATGGAGATCTTTTGGATCTTATCTAGACATTTTTAAAAACTGGGTTTTCTTTCTCTTAAGGTGACTTTAGCTTGTGTTAACTTGACAAAAGCCAGCCAGTACAAATCCCATTCCCTTTGCTAAAAGTGTCTCCTGTGTTTCCTTCTGAGGCTTGGAGAAGCCAGACATAAAACAAGTATCTGTAATTTAAACAGACAATGGTTTTTGTTGCCTTAGCGTCTGTGTGTCATGGAAATTTCTGTCTCATCTCCAGACAGACAGTGCTATAGTGAGTGTCACATGGTGTTTTGATTAACAAATTATAAGGTTAGTATTTATTGCTCCATGAGTTTGTGTGTGTGTGTGTGTGTTTGTATGTATGTTTGTGTGTACACATGTATGTGTTTGAGAGTATATATGTGTGTTTGTATGTATGTGTGAATGTGTGTATGTTTGTATAGATGTTTGTATATGTATATGTGTTTGTGTGTATATATGTGTTGGAGTATATAGGTGTATATGTATTTATGTGTGTATATGTGTTTGTGTGTAGATATTTGTGCATATGTGTATATGTCTATGTGAGTATATGCATGTGTGTGTATATACTTATGCTTTGTGTGCATGTGTGTGTGTGTTTCCATAGTGTGGTGAATTCCTGGGCTTTGCTACAGCTCCTTTTGAACTGTGGTCCACAAAAATCTCTCTGAGAAACTCTTTGTTCTGAGCAATGTGAGGGTAAGTCAGCAGGTGTGAACATAGGTCAAGTTCGGGAGCCCAGGTGGAAAGGCCCCATGGAAACAATGGAAAGCCCAGACTGGGCCTAAGAGACCATGTCAGGAATTTGGAAACCAATCATCAGGGCATTTATGTATGTATGTATGTATGTATGTATGTATGTATCTATCTATCTATCTATCTATCTATCTATTTATCTATGTCAACATTATTCTCTTACTCTGTATGGGCACTCTGGTAGCCAATGTTCAGTCAGGGGGCATCCATATTCTAATCCAAAATCAGAAGCCATAATGTATACATGTAAGACCTGTAAGGTTAAAGAAATGTCCTGACTCAGCATTATGTGACAAAGAACCTGCAAAATGCCTTTGATGTTCTTTTGTATTATTCTTTTACTACACGGGGCCTGCCCTTAAGAATAGTTTTGTCCAGTGAGAGTCTGTTGGAGACAATTAAATTTTCCTTTGTGAAAGATTATTTATTGGACATAGTTTCTGGGTTAGGGATGAGGCTTGTGTCCACTTTTCTCTGTGCTGAGACTCCACCTGGCTTAAACCTTTGCAGGCCCTGTGCACACTGTCACATTCTCTGTGAGTTCAATTATGTATCAGTCCTGGGGTGTTTGGAAGGCCTCATTTCCTTCGTTTCTCCATTCTCACCCTCCCTGCTCTTATGATTTTTATGCCTCCTCTTTTGCAGAATTCCCTAAGCCCTGAGGAGATAGATTCAATGGAGACATCACATTTAGAACTGATTGTTCTGAGGTCTCTCACTCACTGTCTTGTTGTGGACTCTGTCTCTGTTCCCATCTGCTGCACAGGGAAGCTTCTCGGATGATGACTGAGCAAACACTGATCTGAGCCCAGCAGAATGTTCTTAGCAGTCCATAACTGCTACATTCCGTTCACAGAGCAGTGCTGTTTGCTTTTCTCCTCATCTCTGGCTATCTAGTCTCAGGTTCTTGGCTATCTGAGCAGTGTCAGGGATGGATGGTTCCATCTCCTGAAGTACTCCCAGAAGCTTTGTGCCATTTTAGCAGGTCTCCACTGTAGATGGAAGTGTTTATAGCTGTGTTTACAATCTCCTTTGGTAGATTGTATAGAACCTTCCAGTACCATGAATAGCATCAATAGGAGTTGACTCTAGGTAGATATCAGCCCAACTTTTCTGTGCTTGATGAGTTATGTAGGTGTTGTTTACACCAATAGGTTCTTACATTAGTTTGTGGAGAACAACCAATAGCCTTGGCAATCATCTGGGTTGTTTGGGGTTTCCATGAAGCCCCTTTGCCAACATTTCTGGCATTAGAGGTTTTATTGGGTGGTGAGAGCTGTCTAGCTGGAGATTCCTGCCCCTGTTATTTGGTGATACCATGTATATTTCTCACATGGCCCTTAGCTTTAGTGTCTCTCCCTCCCTGTATTCTCTTCATTTCCCCCTCTTCCCATCCCTACCATTTTATCTTGTTGTTCCAGCCACCCTCATCCATCTGTAACTATTTATTCCATTTCTCATTATTAGGAAAATCCTTCCTTCTCCCTAGTTTTCACTCTGTACCTAACTGTTACTATGTGGATTGGAGCCTGCTTATTGAAGATTTAGCAGCTAACATTTACGTTAAGCAAATGCATACTATATTTGTCTTTTGGGGTCTGGGTTACTTAATTCAAGATGACCTTTTTTTGTAGTTTCATCCATTTACTTGTGAATTTTACTTTTTTAATAGGTAAGTAATATTCTGTTGTGTAAATGTACCACATTTTTATCCATTCCTTTGTTGAGGACTGTTTTTAATTTATGACTATTATGAATAGAGCAGAAATGAACATAGATGAACATATGTCCAAGAGTAGTATAGTTAGATTTTGAGGTTTATTATTTACACCTTCCTGAGGAAGCATCAAACTACCATTTCCGTGGTAGCTGAACTAGTTTGTTCCACTGTCAGTGGATGAGGGTTCTGCTTACCTCATATCACGCCAGCATGAGCTGTCATTTGTTTTATTGGTCTGGACCATTCTGACTAGTATAAGATGAAATCTCAAAAGTTTTGATTTGCATTTTCTTGCTGACTATAGATGCTGTTAAGTGATTCTCTGACTGCGATGGCTATTCTTGGTAGTCAACTTGACTACATCTGGAATTAACTAAAACCCAAATGGCTGGGCACACTTGTGAGGGAGCTTTTCTTTAATTTAATTATTTGAAGATCCACTTCTAAGCTGGATCTTTGAGCTGTGAAGATCCACCTTTAACCTGGGCCACACCTTCTTCTGATAGCCTCTGTAAGGGACCAGGAAGAAGGAAGGACACTTGTTCTCTTCCTTTGCCTGCTTGTTCTATCTCTCACTAGCAAGCCACTCCCCTGGCATTAGAGCCTACCTCTTTAGGATTCCAGTGTATGTTGAACAACAGCTGAGACATTCAGCCTTGTAGACTGAACAACTGCTGGATTCTTAGACCTTCCATTGGTAGATAGCCATTGTTTCACTAATTAATAAATCTCATTTTTCTCTATATAGATTAATTCTATAAGTTCTGTACCTCTAGAGAACTCTGACCAAAACAGATTTTGGTACCAAGAGTGAGGTATTTTTAGAGTTCTTTGTTTAGATTTTTAACTAATTTTTAAATTGGGTTGTTTCCTTGATGTTTTTTAAAAAAATTCTTTATATATTTTAGATATTAGCCCTTTATTGGGTGCATAGTTGGTAAAAACCTTCTGTAGCCTCCTGTTTGTCTGAATGGCAGTGTCCTTTGCCACAAAGAGATTTTTCAGTTCTATGAGGTTTAATTTATTATTTCTCTTAGTGCCTGTGCTATCAGGGTTCTGTTCAGAAAGCTTTCTCTGTGCTAGAGGTTCAAGAATATCTCTCACTTTCTCTTCAATCAGGTTTAATGTATCTGGGTTTTGTGGTTCTTTTGTAGTTGTTTGTTCAGGTGATACATATGGATCTGTTTGCATTCTTCTATGTGCAGTCATGTAATATGATCAACACCATTTGTTGAAAATGATCTCTTTTTTCACCATGGTTTTTCTTTCTTTCTTGTTTTCTTTGGCTTCTTTATAAAATATCAGGTGACCAGAGGCATGTGGACTTATGTCTGTGTCTTCAACTTGATTCTGTTGGTCAACATGTCTGTTTTTGTGCCAATATCATGCTGTTTTTATTACTATATTGTTGTTTTATTACTATATACATCATGAAATCTTGGATGATACTGTGGCAGTTCTTTTATTATTCATGATTGGTTTAGCCATCCAAGGTTTTTGTGTGTGTGTGTGTGTTTCAATATGAAGCTGAAAATTGTCCTTTTACTTTTGTGAAGAATCGTGCTGAAATTTTTATGGGGATTGCGTTGAATCTTTATACTACTTTTGGCATGATAACCATTTTTTTTATCATATTAATCCTATTGATTCATCTCTGATAGCATCTTTAATTTTCTCTTTAACATTTTAATGTTTTTATTATGCAAGCCTTTTACTTGCTTGCTTATCTCAAGTTATTAAAAATATTTTGTATTATTTGAGACTATTATGAAAGGTGTTTCTTATCTCATTTCTTTCTTAGTTCACTGGTCATTTATATATAGGAGGGCTACTAATTTTTGTTTGTTAATTTTATATCCAGCTACTTTGTTGAAAGTTTATTTTTAATCAATAGTTGGAGTCTCCAAGTGGAATTTTAAAGGTTATTTATGTACAAAATCATATCATCTGCAAATTCCCTTGATTTCCTTAGCTCTAGCTAAGATTTTAAGTGCTGTGTTAGATAGGTATGGAAAGAGTACATAACCTTGCTTTGTAACTGATTTTACAGGAAACATTTTGAGTTTCTCCTCATTTAAGTTGATACTAGCTATGGCCTTAATGTTTTATGTTGAGTTATGTTTCTTCTATTCATAATCTCTCCAGGATTTTTATCATAAGTGGGTGTTGAATTTTGTTAAAGGCCTCCTCTGCATTAAATGAGATAATCATGCAGTTTTATATTTCAGTTTGTTTATGTGGCGAATTACATTTATTGATTTACATATGTTGTAATATCTCTGGGAATGAAGCCTACTTGAAGACGATGGATGCTTTTTTGACATGTTTTTGTATTCAGTTTGCAACTATTTTATTGAGAATTTTTGCATCTGTGTTTATAAGGGAAATTGGTCTATAATTCTTTTTCTTTGATACATTTTTATGTGGTCTAGGTATAGGGGTAATTATGACCTCACAAAAAGGATTAAGTGATATTCCTTGTGTTTGTGTTTTGTGGAATAACTTGAGGAGTGTTGGTGCTAATTCTTTTTTGAAAGTCTGACTGAATGCTTCACTAAATCCCTGTTCTCTATTGGGAGGCTCTTAATTACTGCTTTTATTTGACTGAGGCTTATAAGTCTGTTTAAATTGCTTATCTGATCCAGGTGTAACTTTAGTAGATGGTATTATATATCAAGAAAAGTATCTCATTAGCTATTTTTAACAAGGTAAATGTCTCCAAAACCTAGGCCACTATTGGATTGAAAAAGTAAAGGTTATTTTTTCCCCCTTTAGAAAATGTCTTCTTTCCTATCAGGTATCTGCTGCTGTGTAAGGAAGCATGTTGATTAAGCTTGCACATCCAGAATTGATTTATCCCATCAGTTTGATCAGAGATGGCATTGATAGGTATGAGGGTGGGCAAAGTCTGAAACTTGGTGCTCATAACATTATGAAAGGTCGCTAGATGCTTCAGTACAGAGATAGACCCTTCACACAGGCAAGAGACTCTCTGTACCCTAGAGGTAGATCCTCTACACACTGATGTAGATATTCCACACATGCAGGGTTGATTCTCCAACCAACTACACAGGCTAGATTGACCATTTACCTCTCAGACATCAGGGAAGTTCTATTATGTTCTCTAGCTTCAAATGCAGCCATGAGAAGGTGGTAGGGGTGTCAGGGCACATCCCCCATATACATTTTAGTCTCCTCAATTTAGCTCCAAACTGGACACTTTTCTTACAAAGTGTTTCATTTTAGGTGGAAAACAGCTTTAGTATCTTAAACATTTTTTGTGCATGTATGAATCCTGATGTGATTCACACTCTTTTCAGATCCCTTGGATGTTGAAGGTTTAAAGACACCACAGTGAAATGTAGTATCACAAATGAGACTCAGAGCCAATTATTGGGGGAAGGCTGAAATTTTAGAGAGAGGAAACACCACAATCAGTTCTCACCCATCTGTCTTGCAACTTCCTCAGGCTCATTCCTGGTTGCTAATTGCTTCTCCCAGTCGCTTCTGTCCTCTCTGGGTTTCTACAAGCCCTTCTATACCTTCTATACTCCAGAAGTTCTGTGTCTGGAGTTGTGAGATTAAGAGTAGAGGTCACCACTCCTGGCTTTCACTGTGCTGAGATTAAAGGTGTTTGTGACTGACTCAGCTGTTTATCTTTGTATTCAAGATTTAAGAATTTCCTGAGCTGTCTGCCTAGGATTTGACTAAGTGCTCTCTCCCCAATATTCAAGTTTTGTAAAACTTTGTACTTTTAAAAACTCTAGGTTTTTTTTTTTTTTTTTAAATTAGAGATGAAGTTAGAAAGCAGCGCTTTTATACCGGGGCCTCGCTTTCCCATCCAGAGCCCAGGCACATGGCATCCTTGCCCTGCTGTACTGGGAGGGTATTCCCATGCTGGGGTAGCCAGGAGGTAGAACTGGAACTCTTTCAAAGTGCTCTGTTGTTAGAAAGCATCTACTTTTCAGTGTGTGGGGAAATGTCCACTGTAAATTACCCTTAGGGGCCTGGTTGAGTCACAGGATCTTAGAAGTAGGATGGAACGCCGAGGCATCAGACTGAAATTCAGTGCCCTCTTCTGAACACAGAATTGGTCTTGTTCTCTTTTGCATTACTGCTGCTGTTGTCTCTTTGCCAGGATCTCTTGTGCAGCTCTGTGTGGTTTTGTCTTCATCTACATAATCCCCCAGGACCCTGCCCTGCTGTAAATCTAGTAGCCCATGAGGACCTCCGTGTGGTTGCCTTGTGTTCTTTATCAGCTATTTCTGCTGTCACATGACCAAAGCATCTCCAGATTCTGTGAATCACAGCTTTACCATTCTCAGCTAGACTCCTTTTTCTGCTCCATGCCCATTTAATTGCTAAATCTTGACAGGGCCATTCCACAGGTATATGGGTCTGGTCCTCCAAGGGCTTGTCACCATCAAACGTTTGCTCTTGTATATTGAAATTCTGAAAAGGTTTTGAAGAGGGGCCCAGAGTACCTCCACTCTGCTGGCCCTGTCTGGGCCTCTCTCTTCTGCTTTAGCTGTGCCTTGAGAAGTAGTTGTTACTGCGCCTCCCATCACTCACCATACATGTAGCACCTGCAGGATGTTAAAGAAGGAAGAACCACTTTGCCCTGGGCTAGATGGAAGGGTAACTGTGCTACCCTACCATGATGTCAGCCCCCCATGCTCCCGATTCTCTAGCACTCACTCTAGTCTTCCAAGGTCCAGCCTATTCAGCCTCGGTGGTCCCTATGTCACTCATACAGATGCTCTGCTAACTTCTTTCCACCACGGCTGCCCCTTCCAGAGTAGGGATTCCCTTCCAGGTGTTTATGCAGGCCTCAATGATAAGCACCATCAAGTCACTAACTTTGCTGTCCAATGTTTGACTTCTGTGTATCTAGAGGCAAGTCCATTGAGTGTCTGCATGGCAACAGAGTGAGGAGAAGCAGCATGGAGCTTGGCGTCAGACAGAGAAGGACATATAATGTGAGCGAGCGCGTGAGTTGCTGAGTGCCCAAATATTCTCTTATGGAATGGGCCTGGCTCCAGCGCTGTGTCTGTCCGACTAGACCTTGAAACACTAACTTGGTGGCCTTGTTGTATTTCTTAGCCAAGGGAATGAGTGAGGCCTGTCCCAATGCCTAGCCTCCTGCCTGCCCTCCTCCCCAGATACTGTCCATTTCCGACTTCAGTTGACTTGATTACCTCATAAAGAGGAAGCAGATGGTTCTCCAGTCTTCTGTGATGGGCACATTTTATGACTCTATTTTTGTCACATGCCTTTAGGAAGTAAAACTGCAGTGTAAATAATGAAAATACAAAAGAATGTTCTAGGTGAAAGTGCCTGGGGCAGGTTTTTTTTTTTTTAATACCAGAACTGTTCTATTTCTGTGTGCATGAAATTGGGTACAGACCAGAAACTGGGCAATTCTTTCCCTAAGAAGGGAATTTAGAGACGAGTGGCTTGAAGTTTGCCTGTCTTTGTGAGAAGTGTCTGGATGCAGTATGCACTGAAGTTCTCAGTGAACAAATACAGTGTCTGGCTTTCAGAATACACCAGGGAAGACAGAGGTAGAATTCTGACAATTTCTGAGTCATACTCAGGTTATACTCACAGATTTGTTAGGAGATTTTTTTTCCTCCTCTATATTGACCCAGGAAACATTTTAGTTTAATATTTTGCTGTGTTGTGCCATGGTCTCTTAGTTTTTAAAAAATATTTTTGTTTTGTATCGATGGCTCATTCCTTTGTACTCTGGAATAGCATCCCATTCTGTGAGTTTACTGAGTTACATTTACCTATCTCTTTTTAAAATGTAATTTAAATGTTTTAATTTTGGTGAAGGAGTAATGTATTGTATTATTTCCACCCCTCTAGCTCCCCGTGTATTTCCCTCACTCCCATTCAATTTTATGACCTGCTTTTAAATTATCACACACACACACACAGCCTCTTTGGGCCATTTTCAGTGCTTGTCTACTCAAGCAAAGTCTTGAAGTATTAGTCCTTGTGTGCAACTATCTGTCCTTTTTGAGCAAATATCTGATCATGTGATGACTGGATAAATACTAAATGCGTCAGTTTTTTTTTTTAATTGTCTGTGTCATACACAAACTGTTTATCTCAATTTTAAGGTATTTGCCAAATGATGTCTTATATTCCTACCAGTAGTGGATAAGAATTTCCATTTCCATGCATTTTTAATATTTTCAATTTTAGTCATGAATTACATTTCACCATGTTTTTGCTTTTTTTTTTTTTTTTCTATTGTGGTAAACCACTTGCAATACAAAAGCTCAATGTTTTAAGTTGCACAGCTCAGCAACATTCGAGACATTCACACTGCAGTCAAATTATCAGCCTGGTCTATCTAATGAACACTTTGCATTTTGCAAAACAGTTTGTGTCAATATCATTAATGCTCTTACTACCTCATCCCAATTGAAAACCCACCTTTGTATTTGCTTTGTGTCTGTATGTGTTTGGGTATTTGCTGAGAAGAAAGCTGCAAAGACAGGGAGTCCTCGGAGGGAGGGCTGGTGTGCACATGTTAGAAGAGGACCTCAGGATGGGAAAGGGAAGGTGAAGGGGGTGATGCTTATTCAATAGGGAAGGCAGGGTGAGAACAGGCATCTTCTCCCCAGGAAGCTGTGCACAGACTTGGATTACAGCAGTCATCTGAGTACCTTCTCCGCTCTTCACTGGGCCGTCTCACTTCTACTTTATGCTTCAAAGTTCTTCAAAGACTTGAAGGCTATTGTGAAGGGTGTTATTTCCATGATATTTTTTTTCCTCAGTCATTTGTCATTTATATATAGGAAGGCTATAGATTTTTTGAGTTAATCTTACATCCAGCCACTTCCCTGAAGGTGTTTATGTGCTGTCAGTTTCCTGATTCTCCCTTTTGGGGTTTCCCACGTATGTATCATATCATTTGCAAATAATGGTACTTTGACTTCTTCCTTTCCCATTTGTATCCCCTTAATCTCCTTCAGTTGTCTTATCATTCTAGCTAGAACTTCAAGTACTATGTTGAATAAATATGGGTAGAGAGGACATCTTTGTCTTGTTTGTGATGTTAGTGGAATTGCTGTGATGTTGGCTTGTTGTAAATTGCCTTTATTCTGTTGAGACATGCCCCTTATATCCTTTATCTCTTCAATAATTTCACTATGAAGAAGTGTTGGATTTTGTCAATGGTGTTTTCAACATCTAATGAGATGACCATACTTGAGTGATTTTCTTATATTGAACCATCCCTGCACCTCTGGGTTTAAGCCTACTTGATCATGGCAGGCAATCTTTTTGATGTGTTTTTGGGTTCTGTTTTATAATAATTGAGTATTTTTATATCTATGTTCATGAGGAAAATTTGTCTATAATTTTCTTTGTTGAATCTTCATGTGATTTTGGTGTCAGGGTGACTGTGGCCTCATAAAATGAATTTGGTATGGTTCCTTTTCTTTCTACTTTGTGGAATAATTTGAAGAGTATTGGTGTTAGCTCTACATTGAAATTTTGGTAGAATTTTGCACTGAAACCATCTGGCCCTGGGCTTTTGTTGCTATTGTTATTAGGAGACTTTTAGTGACTGCTTCTATTTCTTAAGATTCATCAGTGTATTTAGATTGTTTATCTGATCTTATTTAACTTTGGTATATGATATCTATTAAGAAAATTATACACTTCTTTTAGATTTTCCAATTTTGTGGAATATAAATTTTTCAAGTATGACCAAATGATTCATTGAATTTTCTCAGTGTCTGTTCTTATGGTCCCCTTTTTATTTCTGATTTTCTTAATTAGATATTTTCTCTGTTTCTTTAGTTTGGACAAAGGTTTGTCTTTCTTGTTGATTTTCTCCAAGAACTAACACTTGGTTTCATTGATACTTTGTAGTGTTCTCTTTGTTTCAATTTTAGTGAGTTCAGTCCTCGGTTTGATTACTTCCTGTTGTTTACTCGTTCTGGTTAGACTTGCTTCTTTTTCTTCTAGAACTTTCAACTGTGCTGTTAAGTTACTAATAGGATATTTCTCGAATTTTTTTATTTAGGCACTTAGTGCTATGAATTTCCCTCTTAGCATGACTTGCAATTTGTCCTCTAAGTTTGGGTATGTTGTGCATTCATTTTCATTGAATTCTAGAATGTCATTAATTTTGTTCTTTTTTTTCTGCCTTGACTGAGATTCATTCAGAGGAGAATTGTTCAGTTTCCATGAGTGTAAGTTTTCTCCTTTTTCTGCTGTTGAACCTCAGCTTGCTTTAATCTGTGATAGTTTGATAGAATGCAGAGACTGTTTTCCTAATAGATCTTCCTTTGTTAGTTGACCTTTTCCCCTTGCAGTTTTTAATATCCTTTTGTTGCTCTGTATGTTTAATGTTTTGAGTATTCTGTAGTGAGGGGACATTCGTTTCTGGTTAGTGTTCTGTAAGCTTCTTGTACCTTTATAGCCATGTATTTCTTTAGGTTAGAAAGCTTTTCTTCTATGATTTTGTTGAAAATAATTTGTTTTTCGTTGAGCTTGTCTTCTTCCTTTTCTTCTAGTGCTAATGTACTTATGTTTGGGCTTTTTATAGTGTCCTAGATTTTCTGGATGTTTTGTGTCAGGAATTTTTTAGATTTATCATTTTCTTTGACTGGTATGTCTATTTCTATCTTAGCCTCAGTGCCTGAGATTCTCTCTTCTGTAGTGTTTGTGGTGCTTGCAATATGTAGTTCCTGTTCACTTACCTAGATTTTCCATTTCCAGAATTTCCTCATTTTGTGTTTTCTTTATTATTTCTATTTCCATTTTCAGACCTTGAACAGTTATACTCATTTCTTTCAACTGTTTTTTCTTGGCTTTCTTTAAGGAATGTATTCACTTCTTCTAATTTTTTGTTTATTTTTTCCTGGATTTCTTTAAGTGATTTGTTAACATTCTCTTTAAGGACCTCTGTCATCTTCACAAAGTTGATTTTTTTTGTCATTTACTTGTGCTTCAGCTGTGTTAGGATATTCAGGTCTTGCTGTAGTAGGATAACTGGGTTTTGGTGGTGTCATATTGCCTTTGCTGTGGATGTTTGTGTTCTTACACTGGAGTCTAGGCATCTGGGTTTGGGAAATTTTGGGTCTAGGTGGGAATTTGAGTTTGTCTTTGTTAGATGGGTGTTTTCTTCTTCTGGTCCAGAGGGTCGTCTGCTGGAGCAGAGGTGCTGGTGGTAGGCTTGCCCTCTAATGGATCAGAAGCCCTCTCTTGGAGTTGTATACAGGTGTATGGTAATGAGGGAAGGAAAAAAGGACTGAGTGGGCACTGAAGAAGTGGAGGCAGTTTATGAGCAGGAGGCTTATCTTGATCTCTGGCCTTTGGTGGAAAAAGGAACTTCTCCCTGTATTAGGGATTTTGGTGGTAGGTGTGACCTCTGGAAGAGAGTAGCCTCAGAAATACTCTGTGTTTAAGAGATTAAGCTAATAATTGAAGAAAAGATTTCTCACAAAAAAGAACAATATATCCACATGAATTCACTGGTGAATTGTCCCAAATGGTAATTCTGTACAAATGCTTCCAAAAGAGTGTTATAAAAGATGATACATCTAACCCATTTAAGGAAGCTGTCATTATTATGTATGAAAAACAGAAAATAAAATTAAAGGAAAAGGAAATGAGAGGATAATATCTACATATATTATTATAGTACTCTAATAAAATAAAGAATGCTACATTATGACAAAGTATGGCTTATAAAGAATATAATATACTTTACTATTCTATAATTATGAAAAAAAACTCAGTAGTTTCAAGAACAACATTTCAGAAACCTAGCAAAAATTCTCTTCACAAAGTAATTTCTCAAATTCACAGCTAACAGTTTGGGGTTGGGGAAAAAAAGAGGGGAAGAGAAACACATTAACATCAGACACAATGAAAATGCTTCCCAAGATTAGGAAAAAGAAAGTATATGTTATAAGCATTTCTATTAAAAACTATAGTGGGAATAAGTAACCGGTGTATCATATTAAAGGTTGTAGACAATACACTTAGACAGGAAAATAAAAGGTGCATACACACTGAAAGAGATAAAAGGTAAACTGTATTTGTTTAATAGATTTAGAATAATCTATAAAATACTGCTAAAACTAATAAATACATTTAGTAAATCTTTAGTAGGCTCAGGTCAGTATACACACATTTATATTAAGTGGGAGCTTTAACTATCATATGAGACATCTGCTTTTTGAGAATTTTACCACATGAATGCATTTTGGACTTGCTTTATTGTCTTAAAAATAAAAATAAAGTATATGGGCATAAAAATCATAAATGAAACCAGAACAACAACAAAAGACTTCCACACAACATTGAAATTATAAAATACCAATAAATCTTACAAATGTATAAACTCAAAATGATATATTGTAGTAAGAAAAGATACACTGAAAGGAGGGAGGTTCTTTACTTGTGGTCACCATGTAACATCCTGTTGCTAGGAAGGCAACTCTCTCTAGTTGTTGTTGAATCAATATCTTTAAAATATGATAGGTAAAAGATCACAACCTTTAAAATATGTTAAGTAAAAGGTCACTAGAAGCTGCTGTTTTATTTGTCTTTTTTTTTTCCTGAAAGCTGCATTTTCAAACTTCATATGGAATGTCAAGATGATACTAAGAGAAACAAAATAAAATGAATTGTCACTTCCTTTTAATAATAATATAAAGATACTTTAGCAACAACGTGCTATTGCAGTACTGGTACAGATGTAAGACAGATCAGAGATGAATCTTTGGAGTGTTGCCGAGGATCTTTCTGTAACTGACTGGTCCTGCACCATGAAGTCTCTTGTACTCTGGCCCCTCTTGCCTGACCACATCTTCCATAGCCTCCGTATTTGTCTTTTGTGCTTTCTAAACCCCTTGATGCCACAGAATCTTTGTGGGTTGACTCCTCTCTCAACTGTAGTTCACTATTCAAGTACATGACACACTGTGAACTACAACTTCCAAAACTGTGAGCCCAAATAAATATTTGTCTTCAGAAATTGATTGTGTTAACTACCTCCTATTTAAAAAACAAACAAACAAAAAAACCAAAAACTTGAACAGAAGTTAACAACAGTCACCAATAAACAAAACCATTCTATTGTAGATTTCCATCTAGGGTACTTGAGTAACCTCTTTGTCTTTTTCAGCATTTATGGCACAGTGGTTGACTTTAGTGAGCCCTACAAGGTGACAGCCTACCTTCTGTGTTGATGTAATGTCATGTGATCTGACAGTTGGCCTACCTGCTGTACTGACCTGAGATCAATGATGTGAGCATCTCATGTGCCAGTAAGCAACTTTGACCTTATGATAGAAAGGCTGAAGAGAGACCTTCTGCTTTGGGTGACCAGAGATCAGTGAGTCTGCAAGTGTCAGGTCATCTCAACATCCCAAACAGCATCAATTGCAAGATTTTTGTGACCTTTGTAGGTTTACAAGTTTCTATGTTTACAACACATTTGTTAAAGCTTGGCTAGGAAACATAACATCTAAAGGGGTTGAGGAACCACTTATAAAGGCTATAGCTTTGAATATTCTGTTTAGAATATGATTTATCTGATGATAATCTAGTTAGTCTTTTCAAAAAAAAAGAAAAGTTATACATGTTGTATCAGCATTGCAGTTGGATTTATGGAGAACAATCAATGCCTTTTATAAAGTGGGTGAGCTTTTAACAAACACCCTAAAATATGGTTATTTCTTATGCTATAAAATAGAAGCTATTTTCAGGGTCAGACTCTTGGAGAAAAAAAAAGGACTGCATTTGCTTGCTAAGAGCTCAGTTACAGGCAGCCTGTTTTAGAGCAACCTGATAACCCAGTGGTCCTGACTCATGCATTCATTGAATGTACATCAGACACCTACTACAAGCACCATTTTAGCCCTAGACATGTAACAGGAAAGACCCCAAGGGCCCTCTGCTTAGGAGCTCATTGCTGTAGCAGAGAAAGAAACAATAGATATGCACAGCACAGGCTGTTTATAACCAATGAACAGGCATTGGTAATCTGACCACTGTGTGTGTTTCTAATGACACATCAATTATACTGTTTAGAAGGACTTCTAGAACATTAAAATATGTCTTATGCATGGTGAGAGTGAGATGTATAAAGATTATTTCCAGCCCTGTCTTATCTCAGAGGACATGTTGATCTTCCCAAATTCTTGAACCTTTTAAGTCATCATACAGGAATTAGTTTGAGGAAGTATTTAAGAAGAAGACCTGAGTATAATGTTACATTGCATGAGCATGTAACATGATCTTGGATATTCAGAGATGAAAGGCTTCGAATGCTTCTGCAAATTTCTCAAAAGGCCTTGGGTCAGGATAGAGAATCTTTAAAATGTACACAAATCAGTCTTGAGTTAATAAGAGAAAATGGCTCCTTAAAGCTTAACCCTTTATATTCTCCCCGATCTCCTCTATGATCTCGTATCCTTCCTTAAAATATTTTATGTTGTCTTCAACTATGGTGATTATTCATTGATATCTAAATACTCAAGATTTCTAATGCTTAATCTGATGGTGATGTCATGGGTGTAGCTCTCATGCACCCTGGTGCCTGATTATCTCTTTTCACTCATCTTCCCTCCTTGTCCTGGTACAGTCTGCTGTCTCAGATTCCTGGGAAAAGAGCATAAGAAAACATGTTGAATATATACAAGGAATACCATTTGTCAGTGAATTAAAAAAAAATCCTGTGATTTTTCAGGACCACTGATAGAACCACAAGTTATTATATGAAATGAAGCGAGTTGGGCACAGAAGAATAAATATACATTCTTGCTTAAACATAGGAACTAAGATGAAAGGTTTCTAAAAGTAGAGAGTGAAACAGCAGCTCCCAAAGCTCAGGGCATGTTTACAAAGGGAGGTGGGTTTAGAAAAGATGAGTATTAGGCTATAAAGAATAGAAAAATTAACTGTTAATGTTCCATAGCACAAGAAGATCTCTAGGATTAACATAGGTTAGCTTATGCTTCAAAATAGCTGCCAGAGGGGATTTAAAATGCCTCTCTGTAGTTCGGTTATAAGGGAAAGTGCTTCCTGAGAGCTCCTGTGATTGTAGGCTAGTCCCCAAGGTAGATACTGGGAACTTTAAGGTACAAGGAGGTTAGGTCATTGAGGGCACTGTCTTTGAAAGGGAGTCATTATGAAAGGGGAAGACTGCTGCTTCATCTTCCGTGTTCCCAGATATAGTCTGCATTTACATATGTTTCCGCTTTGTAGCTCCACACAACAAAACTCAACTAAGGGACATTGCTATGGAGACTTCAGAGCTATGAGAGAACAAAATTGCCCTTCTTCATAAATATGTCTGGCATTTTTATATAGTAGTGAAAATTGACTCCCAACAAAGAAAAATGAAAATATCTTGAAGTGATGATATGATTATGCCGATGTGATCACAACTTCATGTGTGCATGTGTTGATGTGTCCACTGGTCTCTATAAAGTTCAGAAAGTATTTTCCTGGTTGGCTAGACAATGGAGTACCATTTCAGTCAGCATGTGCCAACAGGCCAGGAAGGACACTAGCGTAATTAACATGGGAACCTTCTCCTTCCTAGCGTCTCTTAGGAAATATTTATGCTACTTGTATAGATTTATTCTCTTATTCTCAGCTTATGTCCAGGAAATGAAAGAAAGGAAGAAGGAAGAAAAAAGGAGTGGGTCCCATAATCCTATCAAAGGCCCTACCCTCAATGACTGGAAGCCAGTTAGTTTTAACTATATAATTGATGCAACCAAGACTTATCTTGGAAAAGAGCCTTTTTCTGCTATTTGTTTGAGAACTTCCTACATGTGTACTGTATTTATATCACTTCCACCTCTCCTTTCTTCCAACTCCTCTTGTGTCCTCATAGCTCTCAAGTTCAGGACCTCTTCTTTAGCTATAGCTGTGACATCTATATGCATATATATATGTATATATATACATATATACACACACACACACACACATATACAACCTGCTGAGCCTATTTAGTGTTGCACATATGTACATGTGTTTAGAATGACTACTTGGGAGTGGACAATCTTTCTGGGTACTTACCCTTGGTCCTTGGTTCATCCTCTCGAAGTGTTCATTGATTGACTCTAGCTCTTCATATAGCGGTAGAATCTTGTGAGATTTTTCTGCCATTTGCTTTGGTATGTTGACTGGATTGTCATGGTCTTGGTTATGCCAACTATACTGTTGTAATTTCCTGGGGCAGTTTCCCTGTGATATATAGAAGACAGAATCACATGACAGATATCTTGGTCCTCTGGTTCTTACAACATTCCTGCCCTATATTTCTTGAAGCTCTACAAACTTCAGGTTTGGGGGTTGTAATATACTTATATCAACTAGAAATGTGTATCTTAATCCTAAAGTCAGTTGTTCTCTGCATTTTGATCAGTTGTAGTTTCTGTAATCGTCTCTCCTGCATGAGGTATGAGAACTACACATATCAGTGGCTGTACAGATAAATATTTTGAATGCAGTTAGAAATTATACCTGTTTAGGAAAGTAGCATTAGTAAGGTCTCCTCTAGGGTCAATGACTTTGTGAGCCATGTGTATTTGGCTCCTACAGAACTAGGAGTGACTTCCTTGCTCTTGAGCAAGCCTTGAGTCCAGTTATATAGTTGTTGGTTACCTGCAAGATAAAAGTGCCACTGTTGCACCATGGGGAATTTCTTGTTAGGGTGATCATTGTTGTGATTTATAGATCTAAAACTGGGTGGGAATATTGATTTCTTTTTTTCTCTAAGCAACTTGCGTAACACCTTCTAATACTCTAAGTGCTGGTCCTCATGGAAGAGGCTTCCAGGTCAATCCCAGCTCAAGTCCTCCAAGCCTGTTTCTTTTCTTTTTTTTTTTTTTTTTATAGAAACTTGAAGTAGTTCTTTTAATAATGCAAAAATATTCAAATGGCAATATAATGAACACCTGTGTATCAGGCTTTCAATTTAAAAATAAGTAAGTTATTGCTCATCTTGAAGTGCCCCAATATTTTATTCACTTTCATTTCTACCTCAGAGCTAAATTCTTCTCTCTAATGTATCTTTCTGATTCTCCTTAAAATAGTCTTAGCATATTAATTTATATCTTTCATCTAATTTAGTTTTGTATGTTTTAGAACCCCAAATAAATAGAATCCACAGTCATAGTGCACTTATTATTCTGCAGTTCACTTCTGGAAACATATGCCTGTGATTCAGTTCCATATTGATGCATATAGCTTCAGTTCTTTCATTTTTATTTGATATTGTTTTGATTGTTATGACATTTTTTGATAGTGCTTTAAATGTAGCCTAAAAATTAATAGCTTTTAGGAATAGACAGCAATAAAAATATTAAAATATAACTAATACCTCTGAATGTTTCTTTGTCTATTTTTGAGAATTTCATATATGAGTACTTGTATTTGCATCACCTCCTCCTTCTAACTTTTCCTATGTAACTTTCCCCCAAATTCATGGCCTTTAATTACCTGTAAATTAAATATCAAAAATATCACCCCTAAATGGTACCTAAAAAAATCCAATTGACATGCCTACGTGCATGGGGAAATATTACAAGACTCCTTTCTTTAATGAGGAGCTATAGGCAATGGTCTGTTCCAGGGATAAACCTTACAACAGTCTGTCCAGTCTCAAGCAGTCACCCCTGATTAAAAATCTATATGTAGTATACACTAAATAAACAGCCAATTATGTATATTTATATTTGTGTGAATATATGTGTGTGTGTATATATATATATATACACTTACAGACATACATACATATAATTAAAGAAAAAGAGGTCAATAATTTGAGAGGGAATGGGTAGGGGGCAGGATGGAATTGGAGGAGGAGAGGATAAAGTGGAATTATGTAAATGTAGTACTCATATATGAAATTCTCAAAAAATTAAAATGATTCATATGTATATTTAAAATGCTGTTTCTATTCTGCTTTAGTTACTATTATATTTGGCTCTTTGATATGGAGTAATTAAGGTCTTAGTAGTTTGTTAGTATCAGTGACTGTAACTTCCATGAAATTCTGTAACATTAAGGCATTTAAAGACTGGTTAGTTTCCACATGCTAGATGTAGTACTGAGTGTTGGCCAAGCCTGTTTCTAAAATGTGTGGTGTCTTCAGAAATACAGTCCGGGAGGCAACCAAGGGCAACAATAACATCCAATGGTGTTTGGGGGTTTCTTGGAATCCTCTGACAAACAACTTGAAGAGAGGTTTTCTGTGCTTGGTGCTGAATTTTTATTAGGCAGTATATGGTTCTTAGGGGAACCTAAGGCTCTTATCACCTCAAGTGAGTGATGTAGCTTCATTTAAACTCTCTCTCTCTCTCTCTCTCTCTCTCTCTCTCTCTCTCTCTCTGAATCTTTTATGCATAATGTGCACGAAAGAATAGCATGGGCTCTTATTTTCCCACTTTTATCTCTTCAGTTTCCTTCTCTTGTCTTGAAAAAAGAGTAGGAAGAGTAGATGGTCTTTTCTTGTTTTGATTTTAGAAGTATTGCTTCTAGTCTCTCTCCATTTATGATGATGTCAGTATTGATTTGTCTATATTAGCCTTTATTCTTGTGAGCTATGTTAAATGTAGATGACTCTTTCTTAAGGTCTTTTCTCATGAAGGCATATTAAATATTGTCAAAGGCCTTTATTGTGTCTATTGAGATAATCATGTGATTTTTATCTTTAAGTATTATGATTCATTGCATCTATTGACTGATATGTTGAATCCCTTTGCATATCCAGATTAAGCCAATTTGATTGTGTGGATGGAATTTTGATATATGCTTAAATTTGGTTTGTAAATATTTTCTTGAGAATTTTTACACCTGTGTTTATTAAGAATATTGGCCTGTAATTTTCTTCAATGGTTTTGGGTTTTTATCTGTTTTAGTATTAGAGCACTATCAGCTACACAGAAAAAAGTTGCAAATGGTCCTTCTGTTGCTAACTTTTTTTGAGTAACTTAAGGGGCATTTGTTGTAGATGTTCTTTAAAATTCTGGTATGAATTCATCATGAGCTTTTTTTTGCCAGAAGGCTTTTATTACTATTTTATCTCATTTTTTATCTGTTTTGTTGTTGGTTTTTTAAATTTTATTTTATTATTATGAACAAAGAAGTCACACTTTCTATCCTTGTACATCCTTATTCAAGGTCCCTTCCCCCTCCCACCACATCAGGTCATTCTCTCTTATCCACAGCTCCCCATCCCCTCCCTGGGCAGGCGGCAGGCAGTCCCAAGGTCCCAAGGTCCCAATATTGCTTCAGTTCAGTCTCCACTCCTGGCAGATCTAGCTTTCTCCTCCCTCCCTCAAGACTGAGTCAGGTGTTCCTCTAGGGGAAGTGGGATCCAAGGAGTCAATCCAAGGTGTTTCTGATCCCAATTTTCCTATTTATCTTGAATCACCTCCTGAAGTTTCTCGAAATTGACTGGCTTCAGGGCAGCCCTACACAAACCTGTCAGCAAGCAAGTCACAAAATTTTCCCTGGCTGCAATTCCCCTTTGTGTATTATAATTCCATTGTGGGTCTGCATCTGGAACCGCCTCAGCTCCTGAAGGGTGTGCTAAATTTGTGTGATAAACCTCATCTGCATGTAGTCTGGCCTGCTCCCAATGTCGCCTGCGCTCCTCAGGTAAAAGATTATTGGTTAAAATTGTATATACATTGTGAAAGGTGAGGTCATAGGATTGGGTTAAGTACTGAAATTCTTTTATAAAGACAGTAGAATTCGAACTGTAAGAGCCTAACTTCTTTGTAACCTGGGAGAGTTCAGACAAAGGAAAGGGAGTATACACTTTAACTATCCCATCCATGCTCGCTACTTCCCGAAGAGGTAGAATTGGATCAGCATCCTTAGAGGCTCGAGAGCGGGTGATAGGCAGAGAGGAAGGGGCAGTAGGAATGCCTTGGGATCTAAAGGGTGGAGGGTCATTTGCAGGATCCAGTGGAAGATGAGAATCATCTCATCAGGGTCTGAGGAGGTGACTAAAAGCAGGCGAGCAGGAGGACAAGAACTTAGGTGGGAAGGAAGAGCTTAAGTAAGAGAAAGCTTGTATATAGGGGAATTTTTTAACTCTTTCAATCTGCCTGTTTGCTGTCATTAATTAGATAATTCCTGTAAAATATCAGGATCCAGGGTGCCATTAGGTGGCCACTTTAGATTATTATCTAGGGGGTATCCAGGCCATTTCTTTGTACACTAACAGATCGGCTTGGTGGTATCTAAATAGGGCATAAGGCTAAGAGGTCTCAATGCCTCTAGCACGTACCCTAAGGGTGAAGATGGAGGTATGAATTTTGCTGGCTTATTTCCCATGCCGAAACTTAAGGGGAATATGGAACCAGCAAGTGAGAGTCGTCACCCCTGCAAACTGAGTCCACAAGGAAGCGGTCCCACAGCGGACTAGCTCGTCAGCAGACATGTGCAGGCCGCTTGGACAGTGCCCCAACTCAACCACACATATCTCTAAAGCCTGTCAGGCAGAAGAGAGAGTGCCAGGACATTACGCCCACACATAACGAGATAAAGTGTACTCTTCAGTCCCCAAAATCACGTGCCCGCAAACTGTTCGTGGTGTTGCCGGCAAAAAAAAAACGTCCATGAAAGGTGCCAGTGTAACTCCAACAAGGGCAGGTCCCTGGACAAAACTGTAGTGTAGGAAAAAGAGCCAGGAGTGTTTGTCAACAAAAAGGAACAAATCATGACCAAATGAAGATTGGGGAGCGTGATCCTCTGTGAAACTAGTTCATGTTTACGCTGACCAAGGGGGAAACTCACCAATCAACACTGGTGTTGTGTGAGTATGGTCTGCGACCAGGCAGATGGAAGGTGGTCTCTGGTGGAGGGTCAAACAGGGGTCCCTAGTGCCTACACGCTTAGGACTGGGGGCCCCCCGCTGAGCATGGCACCAATGAATGCAAGCTTTGGAAATCCTTACAAAGTCCTTAGTCCTTCTCTGTTGGAGCAGTTGGAGGCAAGGTGGCCGCTCAAGTTCCCTTGTCTTAGGAGCACCTGGGGGAACCCTGACAGCCAAAGTTTATCTTAGACATAACCTGGTCCCGGAACCTTTTATCTCATTTTTAATGGGTTTTTAAAAGTAGTTGTTTTCTTTTGGGTTTAAATTTGGTGGTTTGAATCAGTCTGGAAATTCTTCCAGTTCTTTTAAATTTTCTAACTTAAGAATAGGTTTTTTTAATTATTAGTTTATAACATTGTAAATTCGAACCCTAGCCCTAACACTATATTCTTGAATGGCTTGGGTTCTAGAATCTTGACTAAGGGTGATAAATGGATGAAAAAATGGCACACATAGGAACATGGCAAATGTAGGATCAGGTGACCTGTGCTCTTTGATGGAGAAGCTAGAACACCCTAGAAGCTCAGTGTATTTATTATATACAGTTAAACAGGGGTGTGGCTATTCCATATAGATAAACAAGGGTCATGGATATTATATGCAACTGAATAAAGAAGCAGGCTTAGTCAGTCTTAATAGGTGCAGTCTCTGGGATGGATCAGCCTTCAGGCTATAAACATCTTGGGGGAGAAAGCTATAGTGGACATTTTTTGCATTCACTGCCAACTTTTGCACTTGAATCAGAGGAAGGCTTTAATATCCCTCTAAGTCTCACTCAGGATAAACCTTGCTACTTCTATGGGACTGAAGCATTGGTATCCTTGACATGAGTGTGCCCATGTCAAACAATATACACTCACTCATGACTTCATTGGATCTCTATACAACTTCATTTCAATATTTGTTACTAAATTCAGTTTTTAGATCCAGAATTATGTTTATCATTTCATTTAGCTGTATGTTTGTGTTTCTGACATTAGTCAGAGATTTATTCTAAAATTCATTGAGCTGTTTGTTTGTATCATCTTTAAACTCTTTGGCTTCTAAGCAATTCTTCTTTTAAATTTCATGTCCTGGTGTTTATCAAATTAATTTTTATTGGAAAATAGCACACTGTTATGGTCTTCTGAATTGTTTGTATTTGGGAATTGATACCCAGACATGTGAACTTCTTTCATTAATTGTATGTCTGGTATAAGAGTCTAGCCTACTTCAGCCTGGGCCAGTGCATAAGGTGTAATATTGGCACTATGGGGAAGGTGCTGGCTGGTGAGGTTCTTGGGAATGTAAGCTAGTAGTACATGAGTGGTGTAGGCCTGAGTGGCCTTGTTCTTAGAGAACTTGCCACTGAAAACAGGTACAAGAGCTGTGTGATTGAGATAGGCTTGGGGATCTGGGGGTGGTGTTAGTGTGTGAGTTTTGGGGGAAGATCATCAGGCAAATGTGGCATGTGAGCTATATGACTGGAGTTAGGTCTAGGAGTACAAAGACATGTTGTTTCTAGGGGAGCTCTGAAGCAAAACCAGTGTGGGAGGTAGTGGGAAGTGTGTGCCGAGGGCTCTGGAGGTCTGAGGGCAGGGCTTGTGTGTGAGGCTGTGGAGTAGCTCCACAGGATAGATGGGTACAAAAGCCATTTGACTGCACTTCTGCCTGAGAATATGGAGGTAGCATTAGCTTATTTGGTTCTGGAGAAACTCATGAGGAAAAGCAGGTGCAGGATTTGGGTGACTGGATTTAGGCCTGAGAGCATGGTGCTGGCACCGGTGGACTTGAACTAGGTTTGGTTGGCCTGTGGGCGTATCTGTGTGGGATTATGCTATTGTAAATTGATAAAGGGGAAGTCAGCTCACCAGCTCACTGTGGTTGGCACCATTTCCTAGATGGGCCCTGAAATAAATAAGAGAAAGAAAACTAGCTGAGTATGGGCCAAAGCAGGAAAGCAAGAAACAAGGCTCTATGTATTCTCTTGAGTTTTGGCTGTTGATTTGATATGACTTAGTTACTTCTTGATTTCCCTGAAATGATGGAATTATAAGCCAAATGTGAATTTTCCTCCCTCTAAGGCTTTTTTCAGGGTGTCTTGTTCCAGTAAGAGAAATGAGACTAGAATATGACCTCCACCTTTTCTACCACCTTCTGATATATCCAAACGTGGACCTTTGGGGAATGTTCTGGATCTGAACTATAGTAGCATGAGTGTCAGTGACTGAAATACTCAACTTAGATACTGCAGAAGAAACTATTGGGCTTTTTACCCCTTAGGAAAATTCAAGCGATTTTGGTGGCATTTTATCCCTTTAAGTCATAGTAAGTTTATAACTAAAAGTACCATTTGCTCTACCTAGCCCATGGTTCACCAACATAATATATATCCTGCTGAGTGTCAGTCATGTGACCTCATTTTCCTATGGCCAATTAGAGTGGAAACTTTCTATTGATTCATGGAATTGCTAATTTAGGGCAAAGAAAAAGCTTAAATTTCAAAGTATGGTGTTTTTGAATGACTGTAACTTCTTCATGACATGTCATGGCAAGTCCTTGTCTGTGTACTCTCTTGCTGCTATTTCCTAAGTGAAACATAGCCACATGGTATAGTCTTGTAATTTTTGAAGATGCCTCCTGTCCCACCGAGATGTGGATGGAGAATATCACACTAAGTATGGCTGTAAGAGCTGTGATTTGGGGGCCTGTCTGGAGAGCAGGGCAGTAGAGAGTAGCTGGGGATGCAGCCAGGGACTTCTCCACAGAGTCCTACTTCCCAGGTCCTGATTATCAGCTTGAAAAACTTGATATGGTTTATGTTTTAAACTAACATTGAACACCAGGGGGAGGCAGAGACAGTTACTGGTGCTAAAGAGGAGCCCAAGATACAGGTCCAGGAAGCTGAGTAATTAATGATCTGGATAAAGAAGAAAGTATGCTAGGAGATCCTAAGTAATGTGGGTTAGAAAACAGGGTCAACACCAGAGCTTTCACACTGGCTGAGACTGTTAGGAAGGTCCCATAGCTTGAACTGTCACCAAAAAGTAATACTTGGAAATTGTACAAAGTAGGTATTGTGAAAAACTCAGTCCACATTGGGCAAGGCCAAGATCCATGTAACATGTGCACAGTGCTATATGAAACAAATGCCTAGCCCTGCTTGCTGTAGAGAATATCCATGGGATCTCCATGACTAGGGCAGCTGTGGGATATGTGGGGGAGTTCTGGTGAGGATCCAGTGATGATGGTGTACCAGAAACCAGAGGCCTTAGGCCAGACTGGTGACTCATTGCAGTGAACATTTATTTGCTAGTAAAACTGACTGGATAGAAGGGTATGCTGTGTGACATACTTCTCTGATGCCATGGGACAAGTGAAGAGGGGTCTGAAAGATGGGAAAGATGGAGGAGTAAAGAAGTTTTTTGTAGTAATAGATTTCTGCCTGGAATTTCGGACCTAGACCAGAGGTTTGACCGGCAGTCTGGCAGTCTGGCAGACCCACAGAAACACATAGACACTTACATTAATTTTATGCTGATTGACCTAAGGCCCAGGCATATAACTTGCCAGCTCTTTACTCTTAAACTAACCCATTATTCTTATCTTGTTCAGCCATGTGGCTCAGTACCTTTTCTCAGCAGCATTTCAGCTTTTCTCTTCTGCATCTCCTGGCATCTCTGAGGTGTCTTTGCCCTGTTCTGAGATGTTCCCAGAGTTTCCTTAGTCTTGTAGTCCCACCCACACTTCCTGTCTACCTCTAGTCAATCAGCATTTTATTAAACCAGTAGGTGGGACAACATAATCCCACTACAGGTTTTTGTTGTTGTTTTGTTTTGTTCTTATTTTTATTTGTTGGTTTGCTGTCCTGCTTTATTTTGTTTGGGTTTGAATTCAAACAACAGCACTTGTAGGCTAAAATGAGGTTACCCTCACATTGCAACTGTTATAATCAGCCTGCAGATCATGGGCTGAGAACCAGCCCCTGTGTGACATTCCCACCTGCTTCACAGTTCAGACATGTCTACTCTGCTTTCCATCTCTCTTGCCCCTCTGTTTAAGTTAAAGAGGTTTCAAACTATTTAGCTTGAAAAGAATCAGGAGATGAAAAGAAAAAAACTGCAAAGTACACTTTATTTATGCTTTCATGGATATTTTATAATCTGACTTGTTATATAGAATGTCTATATAAAAACTAATGTTTAAGAAAGGTGATGATTCTTTAGAAGCACATTATGTGATGTGCATTTTATATGACATTATTTGATGGCCAATGAGGAGCAAAGCCAGCTCTCAAGGGCAGTGCCAGCTCAGCACAGGCCTCAAATTTCAAGACACATGGTTTCTATGACCTTATGTGGTAACATGGGCCATGGAGATCAACAGAGATCCAGACATAATACCTGTAGCAGCAGCTAAGACCTGGACATCACCATAGCCCCAGTGACAGCTAAGGTCACCCCAATCTGTGTGACCCCAGTGGCAGCATGGCTCTCAGGCATCAGCATTGATTGTCTCATGTGGCTTATCAGACCCCAGGTATCAGCACAGTTCTCAGTGCTAACAGAAGTCATAGACTTCAACACAGACACTGACTGTTGTAAGGCAATGGACCCAGATATGGGCCTCAGCAGCAGCCTGGGCCCAGATGTCACCATGACCCCAGTGACAGTATAGGCCACTACAATCAGCATAATCCCAGTAGCAGCATCTCCCTCAGATACCAGCATGGCTCCAGATGCTGCTCATACCACAGGTGTTCACATGGCCCTTGATAATAACAGGAACCATGGGCATTCAGCAGCAGCCAGGGCCTGGATGGGGAAAATAGACTTTTAAGGGTATAGGGCCTGGTATTTGGGGCTTCTGTACTTACTATGAAGCCCTGTTCCATGAACATAGTCAGCATGCCCCATGCCTCAGGCAAAACTCTTACTTTCCTTTTCTGTCTAGAAGGACTTTGGGACATGTGTCATTTGCACAAATATTTCTAGGAGCTTGAGCTAAGGCTTTCTGTTTTTTTTCTTTCCTTCTTTACGTGCCCCATCTGTGTAAGCCAGTAAGCCAGAGGCAGAACTATGCCAGGTACAGTATTTTGTTCAATCATGACACTGGTATGCAAAGCAAATGGTATTTTATAAGGTCATGAAAAGACCCATAAAGATCACATTGTCACACAGTTCACAGCTATGAAAGAAATGTATATTTAGTTGAGTCAAGAAATAAAAGTTAAAAACAAACTTAACTGCAAAAGCTCAAACAAGAGACATAAACAGAAGTAAAGATCTAGTTGCGATTATCTTATTCTGACTGCTTAGCCTCAGTGTACGCCATTGGGAAAGCTCTGCTTGGGAAAGTGGCACAGGAAAGGTTGATAGGCTCTTCCTTTACTGGCTTACTGCACAGTCATGGCCCATGCTGCATATGGGGCTGTCAGTGCCCCAGAGACTTCCTGGGACTTGTAGTCACATCATATGGTGCTGCAGAATGTTTGAGTATGTGCCGAGCATCCTTACCATGCACACATGGACTGATCTGCAGACGAGGGTCCTGTGGGTAAGAAAGAACTGTCCATTCAGGACCACAGTCACTAGATCCAGGCATTCTGCAGAAACCTAGAGATAGCGTTATAGCCTTTTTAACCTCCATGGATTTCAGGGTCCCGAGAGTCCATGGAGCTTCAATGTGTTAAAGAATGCCAGAAAATTCTTCTTTTCGTAGACATGCGGTACTGCAGGCAGGGCTGAGTTAGACGCATATCTATGGGATCTCCCCTTTTTCACTGCAGAGCTGACTATGCTGCAGCTAGAAATTAGATGCTTGAAAAAATATTGTGGGATGTGCAGCTGAGAACTGAGATGGCCCTAGAGAGGATCTTGGGAAATGGGAACAGAACCCTAATCTCAGAACAAGTGCTGTGTTGAGGCATAGCAGATAGCAAAGACAAAGTGAAGAAAGCTGCTTGGAAGTCCACCCAGGACTGAAGGGACTGGCCTGGGGGCCAAAATGAAAACATCACTGACATCTAAAGAATCACTTTATTTCTATAAAAAAAAATTGAAAATCTTGATAAGTCAGTGAGAGTGCACAGCTAGCCTTCACCCAACATTATTTTCACAATGGTAGAAGGAATTCCATATGGTCCATTCAGTAGGCTGCTTTGTGATTTTACTAGGTAAGCAAATATTTTGTACTTCTTTGAGGGTATAAATAACATTATCATTGTCAGATAGTTCACCAAATACAAGGTGCCACATACCTAATTTTCTGTCAGCTTTATATTTGTGAAACTGAGATACACATATGTCAAATTTCTGTTTCATTTGGAAGAAAGTATCTTGTAACATAAGGTGGCAGCTTTGAATAGCCCAGATACACGAATCCTGGCTGTATTAGCTGATCCATTAATTGCATGAAATCCTGCTTCATTCAAAGATGGCTGGATAAACAAGATGAAATATTATTAATGATGATAAAATGCTGACAACTCAGAGGCCTCTTGCCATTGTGGCTGCAGAAAACAGACAGCCCTTCTGTCTTCTTGGGGCAAGGGTTGTGAGTTCAGGGAGGATACCACTTCTCTCCTCTTCATGATTCTCTAGCTTTTCTAATAGTCCGCAGTGGGATGGATGTATAAAGTTAGGAATCAAGCATGTATTACTTTTCCCAGGCTCAGAGACAAATAAAATTGAGCCTTTCCTTGACACTGTCATCTCAATAGAGGGCAATGTTTAATGCAGATCATATAGTCACAGCCCACTGTACTAGGTCCAGAAGCTCAGATAAAACTGCACAGTACCCTTTGCTATTTTTAGTATTCCTTCAATGGCTTTGGGAACATGTGTGGTAATGACATAACCAGTCTAAGAGGAACATACAATACTTTTTCATTATTCCAAAAGTTTCCTGAGTCCCCATTATATCCCTTCTCTTCTTCCATTCCGGCTCTTGGAAAGAGAATGATTTTTGTTTTTACATCTCTGCCTTCTCCAGTATCTCAGAAAAATGTGATCTAGCTTCCTTTACTTATTTATCATGGTTGGGTTCTGCAGGTATGGGCAGACCATGGCTGAATGGTGTTCTACTTTGTGAATAGCACCATCTTTCTGGAGGTGTGAGTCTGGTCTTATACCTTGACTTCTTTGCGAAAAGTGCTTAGCAATGGTATTGTTTATCAGCATCACAGATGGTGTGAGATGCTTAACTTTAGAGTCAAAGTAGCATTTTAATTCTACCAGTAACTTATGAGAGGTGGAGTGTTTCTGCACTATAGCCCATCATTGGCTCTGTCAAATTTTATTATCTGTTCCAGTGTGTGGGATGATACCTTTTACTTTTAATGCTGGACATATATGTGTGTGTTCTTGGGTAAGGTACCTAAGGTCTACATTGCTTCTTAAACTGAATTGTTTCTTCCTATTGAATTTAAGAAAAATTTAGTATGATTAGAATACATGCCTTTTGTCATATAAGTGATTTAAAATTTTTCATTTTATCTCTGTAAAAGTAATTCTCAGAAAAGTTTTTTATTATGATAAAATCCCATTTATGAGTTGTTCTTTAATAGATCATGCTTTTATTATTATATCTATACTTTGTAGCTAACACAATGTCATAGCTTTATATTATATTCTACTATAAGATTTGCATTTTCCCTTCTACGCCTTGTGTTTAGATGATCTTACAAGGTTTACATTTTGCCTCTATTGAATCTGTGCTTATGACCAGGGAAGTAAGTAGCTCAATGATAAGGTGCTTGTTTAATATGCGTAAGACCATAGATTTGTTCCCAGCACACAAAAATAATAAGCCTTCTGAGTTTATTTTTGCATATAGTATGAGATATAATTAAATATAAATTGTGTGTGTGGGTATATCATCTTTATAACAGCACTCATTGAAAAGGCCATATGTTTTCATTGACTTTTTTTTTTAAAGTGATACAAATGCTAGCCAGACATTCAAAAAGAAATCCAGGTAACAAAATGGTCAGAGCAGGCTTTGACAAGCTCTTGTGTATTGAGAGCCTGGAGGCTGATCATGTGCTGAGAACAGAGAGGACCTTACTGCTTCTCACTGGCGTATTTGGAAAGCCTTGCTCATGCAGAGAATTAAATATCTATGAATGACTCAGAACAATCTCTGACAAATCCCCTGCAGACTAGTTAACTATAGTAGCCCTTAAAGACAGGCTTAAAATAATGTTAGGAGAGCCCAGAAAAAAAGTGAGCAGATACTTCATTGGTGGAAGACAACAGGGGAGGTGGCGGGATGTACAAAGGAGGTGAGGGAGTACAGGGGAGGTGGGGGGTACAGGGGAGGTCAGGGACTGGTGAGTGCACATTTTCCCTTGTCTCCTGAGAGTATTTCATTCTTTCTTTCAACCTCCTCCCCAGCTCATTCATGTCTCCAACTTTGTCCTCAAATCTGAATTGTAAAGCAAGCATTTATTTCTTCCTGGAATGAAAATCCAGTTCTCTCTCTCTCTCAGGCCTTCATTGCTGTGCTTGATTTAGTCTTGGCTTGAGACTAGTGGTTGCTATGGTTACTCCCAGTGCTCTGAAATCTCCAGATTCCTGTAGTATTACTTTGTGTTTAAGTTAATGTTATAGTTTGAATGTGAAATGTTCTCAGAGGCCCGTGGTGTAGTACTTTGTTCATCGTTGATGCCACTACTTCTATTTTTAAGTTTTTATTAGCTCTTTGAGAATTTTGTTCAATGTAGTTTAATTATATTCACCCTCTCAAATACATCTCCCTCCCCTACCTAGGCAGCTTTGTATCATCTTGGTTTTTTTTTTTTTTTTTTTTTTTTTTTTTTTTTTTTTTTTTTCACCCATCAAGTCCAACTCAGGCTGACTATGTACTCATGAAAGTGTGGTCTTCCACCAAAGAGTGGCCACCCTTCCAGAGGCTACCCACTCTAATTAAAGAAAAGAACCCTTCTCCAAGCAGATATCATTTGCCAATAGCTCCTTGTCTATGGGTAGGACTTCATGTCCACCCACCTTCTTCATGCTGGGGTTTGGTCTGGTTTGGGCTTTCACAGGAAACATTTTATATTTTCCTTTAATATAATACTTTAAGAATTTCACACAATGTGTTGTCATCATACTGACCCTCGGTCATTGCCCCAATACCCACCACTCCACTTTCTGCTGCCTCCTAGTTCCCACCAGAGGCCCCTCCCTATGTGTCAACTCCTTAAGTGTTTGCACTTGTCTTCTTGGGCTCACTGGGTCTTCCTCATGGATCTAAGAGCACAGTAGTTGTTTCCCTGATCCGAGTAACTCTGTACTTTGGTCCATATAAATATCCTGGAGATGGACCGAGGCCTGCTGTCATACCCACTGGAGCAGATGCCAACCCCTCTGTTGGGCTTGCGTCATAAACTGGCCTTCTTAGGATGATCTTCTGTGGGTACTGGGTGAGGCCCATGGTGATGAGGAGCATGCTCTCTCACTAGTTTACACCCTGCTCTCACCAGTGTCGGTAGGTGTCTGACAGGTAAGTGGATGTTCATGTCACACATCTCTAGCTTTGTTTAAGGTTTGAGCAGGTAGTGCTCTGGGTTTTACATTGTATGAGGGGTTCAGGAATAGTTTTGGTTCATGATTTGTCTGGGCTTTTTAGTATATGGCTAGTAGTTATCTTCTAGTGCTAAGCCCTACATTGGTTTTGACTCAATAAGATAAGGGTCAGTCAGCTATAATAATTAATCAAAGCACATGCCATGGGGATTGCCAAAGATTCCCCAAGCTAAGCTGTTCTTTTCTCTTTCTCCACAATGTCCTGGTGATACAGCACCATACCTGCTGTCCACAGTGACTTTGAATGGTATGCTGCAGGTCTGCTGCTTATCTATAGCACCTCCTATCTCACCACTGAATGCCAGGAGCCTGTTCATTGTGCTGGCTGTGTCTTAGATTGTCATAGGTGGTTACAACAGAGCCTTACTGATCTCACTTGGGCACATACCTAATAGCTGCATCCTGCAGAGGACCTGTGTGCTTTCTTTTAGAATCCCTTAGACAGCTCAGAGTTGCATGTCTGATCAATGATTTAATAAACTAAGACCACTGAGGATCACACACATCTCATAGCACCACTGCATATTTATATCCCACTGAAGGCATAAAAGGCCTTGCTTGGTTTAAAGCACTCCTGGGGATAGCAGGTTTCAATGTATACAGCTAAATAGGTAAACAGATCTAAAGATGAGGCATGCAGTGTCCCCTCCATGGGAAGCATGATTGAAAATTGAAAGAAGAAAAGGCACAGCAGGGCAAGGGTTGTTTTCCCCAGTCCTCACATAGTCCTCACATAGGATACATCGCACAGTCCTGCTTTGTGGTGGGTTTCTTCATCAATTAAAGTAAAGAGCAGATGGTATTAAAATGTACAGTGGGTATTTTAAAGCTGATTATTCTTAAAATATGTTGTGTGAGTTGACCTTTTATTTTTGCTGGGATTTTTCAATTTTATCAACATAGTTAAAAAGCTGTACTATGTGCCCAACACATCAGCTCTCGGCTTGTGTTAGAAAACATTCCCAGAAATACCCTCTTGGGAAATTTTCTATAGCATATCTTCTCTTTGGGCAGCTGTGTTTTGTCACAGAGACATGGAATCTGCCATCCTAGATGCTCTTATTTTCTTCCATTTTATTTCCCTGATGTTATTCCCTCAGGGTCTTGCCTTTCCTAAGAAACAGACTTACCAAATGTAGCATTACTTTACATATAAACAGCATTTTGTTAGTCTTGCTCATCATGTAAATGTAAGGAAACTTAAAGTGTCTATTATGTTATAAAAAAGAATGGATGAGAGAAAGTGAAGAGAGCAATAGAAAGAATTTATTTTAACCTAAATTTCAAACACTGGAATAGTTGGATAGATGATTTAGCATGCCTTTCCCGAGGCAGTGTAAAATATGGTACTTGCTAGAAAACATCTTTAAAGGAAAGGGCTGCAGCAGCTTCTTGGCAATCTCAGGCCTCAGCCTCTTGTTTGCACAGCATTAAACAAGATCACTGCTGAGGTTCATTTGCATTTAAAATTCTCTAACTTCATTATAGTTTACCTGGAGACTGTAAGCTTCCTTTTAAGGTTTCCAGGACATCTTTTTCTCTTCTGGTGTAGAAGAAAGGGTGGAGAAGATGTCAAGGGTGCTAAAGTACACAAACTACATGGATGTGTGGATCTCACTTAGAGATCTTAGTAAATCCGTATCCTTCAATGGGAAAATGGCAATTAAAAATAATGCACAAGTCGCTAAATGGGGCATATTCTCTACTCAAGTGTCATTGTAAAAGTTTGCCTTGAAAATGTCAGTGTGGGACGTACTATATATATATATGTGTGTGTGTGTGTGTCTGTGTGTGTGTGTGTGTGTGTGTGTATTAGCTATATATATGTATAGGCTAGCTACATTCCATAGAGTAAGAATGGATGAAGATTTACAAGTGTTCCCCTGAAGAGTTGAAAGAATAAGAAAGAATATGACAGAGGTGGGAGGTTGACTACTTCCAAATGTGGTATTTTACATGACTATAGGGAATAGAGTGAGCACTGAATGTGCATAAGATTTCTGACCCTCCCAAGGTGAGGTTCAGAGCCCACAGTGGAATGCTTTGGGAGGCAGATGACTCTTCAATCCTAGGAATGTCAGCTTTGAGAATAGAGCTTTCAGAAAGTGATATGATATGCTGAATCTCCAAAGCTGGTGTTTGGGTACTGAGTTTTATAAAAGGAAATATTTAGTATAGAATGAGATGATAAAACACCTTTGCATAATGTCAGGATGAATTCTGAATTATGTCAGAACACAGAAGTCTCCTCCTTCAAACTTTTATAGAGACACATTTGTGAACCACTGATTTTGCATTTGTATGCTTGTGTGTAAAGTGGACCATGGCTTCTAATAGCTTACTAATTCTACTGCTACAGCCTCTTTTTCTAGAAAAGGTTTCCCAGGGCACTGATGCTTAAGATAATTCCAAAAGAGGGTGGCCAGGTCAGAGACATGTCTGAACTTCTGAAAACTGAAGTTAGTCTTTGGAGGACCATTGTGTTCATGAGATTATACCTGAAGGACCCTGGGTTTTAAGGCTTGACCCAGGCATTCAATTCAGGTGTTCAACAGAGATGTTCCCCATGAGAACAAGGAACTAAAAGTCTAAAAGTCTGTCCCAGGAAATAGAGTGACCCAGCCCAAATAGCCATACTCAATTCAGATAGGACATAATAGTCGAACCTGTGATTAAAATACTAGAAGTTCCAAGCAGAATAGCTGTGACCAACACCTGGTTGTAAAAGCCCCCTAACCAGCTGGTCTTAAGGCAACCCCATGACTATTGTGAGCAACCTCATGACTTTAAAATATGACCTTTAAAGTGACCATGTATTGCCCCAGTTGCTATGGTGATTTTATGGTCTTAGCCTTTAAAAGAGATATGAGATTGTTAATCCCTGCTACTCCCTTGCTCCCGAGGCAGGGAGGCAGCCCGCCTGTACAGACAAAATAAATCCTCTTGCTTTTTGTATCAACTGGGGCTGGAGTCTGGGTTCTTGGGCTCCCCACTTCCCAAGGATAGTACCCTGAGTCTGGGGTCTATCACACCCAGTGGAGCCTTATGTTAAACTATCCAAGTTACCTATGGAGTTCTTCGTTTAGTATTTCTAAGTTTAATTTACTTTGGAATTCTATTTGAACAACACTGGGAAACACTCAAAGGTGTTCAAGTGGGAATTCAGAGTGGGCAGGCATATGCTTCTGCAGAGAGACTTTTGCTGGCATGGCTGTGTGCCTGGATTTTGGCTCAGGAAGACTCACAGCCTGCATGAGTGGCAGCAAGTTGAGCATCTATGCTTGGCAGACTCTGGAGGCCAGCACCAAACAAAAATCACTAGAGAACAGCATTGATCCCTCTTGACTGTCTCAACCTCTAGTGTCCAGATATATCCCAATACAGCAATACTGAGAATAAGATTTCAACAAGAGTTTTGCAGAAGCCCTATCTCAAACATGGCATGGTACTCATATACCCATTAGTACCCATATACAGGATGCAGAAATAATGCCTATTGCCCAGTCATAACTGCTGTATTATTGAAAAAATGGAGGGGAAAAAGGCATTGGATTAGAAATGGACAGCACACCTTGGTTCTGATGTCTGATGTCAAAAACCAAAGTTATCTCATAAACTGTCTACAATGCTGCTTTGGTCATGAATCTTATGCCTGGATTTTTATATAAAAATTCAAATTTATAAAGTAGATTTAGCTTAATTATTATTAACACATAGAGTTTTCTGACTGAAATATGATTTTCTCACCAATTCCACTGCTTAATAGGCTTAAAATTCCTCTAGACTGCTGTCTACCAGTGGCTTGTTAAAAGGAGTTTACTTCCTTTCTTTGTCCTTCTCTCTTTGCTTTGAGAAAGGGTGGCCAAAACCTCTTTATACTCCTGTGAGTTCTGGCTGAACTCTCTCCTGCACAGAGAATTCAGAGGAGCCAAATGTTCCCTGACCATGCTGGCAGGGTGGAGGCTATGTCCCCTAGTAGCAGTGACCACGTGTCCTTATTGAACAAGGCCCTCCCATGATCTGCTGCCAAGCAGAGCCTCTGCCCTAAAATATCTTTGAGTATTCCTGCCCTCTGGGATTCCAGAAGACTCCAAGCCATTCATGTATGGCTCATGGACCCTGACCTTGGCCACATTGCCATGAGATCTTAGTGTCAAAAACTTGTGTGCATGTTGGGAGCTTCTTGAAAACATACTTTAAAATGTTAAGGTAGCTATTAACATGCCTTAGTATGGGCTAAAACTACTGTAGAAGTGGGAAAATTCATTTAAAGAAATGAAGAAAAAGAAATATTGATAGCCACAGAAGATCATGTTTTTATAACTAATAAACTAAAGGGCTAAGGAGAAAACTATTACTTTAAGAATTATTGAATGCCCAAGAAGATTCTAGCCCTAAGGAGAATAACTGGAAAATGGTTCCCACTTAGGATCAGGACTTTTATATTTGATGTTATTATGGACCTGATTGGGTCTCATCCAAAACTTGTCTGTCGTGGTCCTAACTGCAACCCCTCAGAATGTCTATATTTGAGGATAAGGTATTTAAAGAGCTATCTAATTAAAATTAGGTCATATATCTGGGTATTTATCCAACATGGATGGTGTCTTCTTATATGGAGGAGAATAAGACACAACACAACCATCCTGTAGAGAAACAAAGAAAAATACCTTTCAGAAGAGAGACAACAAACCTGTAGATGCCTTGGCCTCAGACAAGCCTGAGACATGGTGTATTTCTGCTCCAGTGCTCAGTGGTTAGGAGTGTAGACTGCTCTTTCAGAGGTCTTGAGTTTGGTTCTTAGAATACATATTAGGCAGTTCTCAGCTACCTATTGTAGTGGGATTATGTTGTTGCATTGTAAATAATTGTCCCACCTACTGGTTTAATAAAAATGCTGATTGGCCAAAGGCAGACAGGAAGTGTGGGTGGGACTATTAGACTAAGAAAACTCTGGGAACAGGAAGAATAAAGAAGAGGTGCTACAGAGATGCTGCAGAGATGCTAGAAGACACAGAGAAAAGAAGTTGAAATGCTGCTGAGAAAAGGTACTGAGCTGCAAGGCTAGATAAGAATCATGGGTCAAGTTAAGATGAAGGAGTTAGCAAGTTATATGCCTGGGCCTTAGGTTGATCAGAAAACAGAGTATAATTAATATAAGCGTCTGTGTGATTCTGTGGGACTACGAGACTGGATCTGTGGGACTGTGGGTCAGCAGATCAAATCCTCAGGGCTAGGTTGGAAAGGCCAGGCCAGAAACCATGTACAACAATCCAGATCTAACAGGCTTTTGAAGTATACCCGCTGATTGATTCAGGTAACATGGAAATAAGGGTAATGGAGTCTGATCTCTTAAAGGAGGACTACTGTTTAATCAGGACAATTGAGGAATATCAATCTTGCTGTTGAAATGGAGACTGTGTGCCTGGGTGCATGGTGTTTGGGGCTTTACAGGGCACAAGACGGTGCAAGTTGTTTATGGCTCCAAGGTCAAATGAGTTCAGCAGATGTTTTCATTGCTAGGGTGGCTTTCTTGTTGGGCAGAGGTTCTTATACTTGTGCTGAGTGAGGAGTTTCTTTGCTCATCTGAGGTTCCTAGTTTTAGGTGGTTAATCTTTAGGACCCATAAGGAATGATGCTTTGGAAGGCTGTGGAGGACTGTGGACCTTAGGGAGACTTAGCTACAGAAGTGGGGTAACTGAAGTCATCAGTAGGGTATCATTTAGTACTAAATCTTCTGCTGAGCATGCAAAGGCCCTGGATTTAGTCTCCAGTACCCAAAACAAAAATGCAAAACAATATAGGTAGTGGGTGCCAAGGATAAAACAAAGAGGCAAGAAAGCTTCAGAAGGAACAGTGGAGACCTCATTTAGCATATTGTAATAGTGCTGCAGCAGATGATGTGACCTGAGGGAGAGGTCAACACAATGGAGAAGGTATGTGAGAAGCATCCAGGGCATCGAGTCCTACATACAGTAATATGGGAGACAGTATGTGGCTGAAGAGACCCAGTTTGGAAAGGATAGGAGAAGCTGCTATGAGAATGAGAGGTCATTCTTGTGATAGATCCTAGAGTCAGGGTACTATCCTCAGGAAGGGGGGGCCCCAAGAACCCAGACTCCAGTCCCAGTTGATGCAAAAAGCAAGAGGATTTATTTTGTCTGTACAGGCGGGCTTCCTCCCTGCCTCGGGAGCAAGGGAGTAGCAGGGATTAACAATCTCATATCTCTTTTAAAAGCTAAGACCATAAAATCACCATAGCAACTGGGGCAACACATGGTCACTTTAAAGGTCATACTTTAAAGTCATAAGGTTCTCACAATAGTCATGGGGTTGCCTTAAGACCAGCTGGTTAGGGGGCTTTTACAACCGGGTGTTGGTCGCAGCTGTTCTGCTTGGAACTTCTGGTATTTTAATCACAGGTTCGACTATTATGTCCTATCTGAGTTGAGTACGGCTATCTGGGCTGGGTCACTCTGTTTCCTGGGACAAACTTTTAGACTTTTAGTTCCTTGTTCTCATGGTGGGTGCTCTGCCGAATACCTGGACTGAATGCCTGGGTCAAGCCCTAGAACCCAGGGTCCTTCACTTGTACATATTTTCCTACAATGGGTGCTGGCCCAGTATATAGTGAACCAAAGGGGGATCCTCCTCCAGGTAGCACAGGGCCAGACATCAGTCTGAGGCCCGGCTTCTTACTAGACACAAAGAGAACAAAACCAGGCACAGGAAGGCAAATACTGCATGTTTCACTCATTTGTAGAAGTGAAAAGGGCAATTTTATGGAAGTAGAGGGTAGCAAAGTGATTATTAAAGACCTCGGTAGGAGAAGTGGGGGAAGAGGGGGAGGGAGAGGGGAAGTAGAGTGAGGCTGCAATAGCTGCTGGAGGGCACTTAGGTGAAGGGATTAGCTCTTAAATCTTGCAGAGTGGAGCAAATTCAGTCAGCTAATATATTAGAGAGAGGGCTGAAGGCTCCTAAGCTATAGACCTGGTGGCTACTTATGCATTATATGTGTATGACTTATTATAATAATTCTATATCTCATAAATATATACACATAATTACACCCAAATTTTAAATAAAAAATTTGAAAAAACTCAAAGAAAGGTCATCTCTCTCTCTCTCTCTCTCTCACACACACACACACATACACACACACACACACACATATACACACACAAACAAGTTCTAAAAAACAATATATCAAATTTTTGAAAGGAAGTTTTATAATTTACTAGTAAAAAAATGGCTGGATTTCTGTATCAGGTTGACAAGGATGTGGAAGCTAACACAACAGGCTGGCAGTTTACATCAGATTTTACTTTCTCATGGTTTGACAGCTGGAAGTCTCAGGTGTCTCAGGTCTGGTTTCTGCTGAGGCTCCTATTGGCTCACAGCTGTTTTCTTTTGCCTGTGTGTTCACATGGCTTGATCTTTGTGTGTGTGTTTGTGGTGTGTTCACATCTCCCCTGTGTGTGAGAAGAGTAGTTCAGTGATCCATCCTAAGGGCATCATTTAACCTTCATGACCCTTTAGAGATTCCTTCTCCTAATGTGGTCCATCCAAAGGTGGTAGGGATCAGGAGTTCATTGCATTTGATTGAATAATTTCCTCAATAGCCAAGGAAAATAGTTGGCTCTATGAGTGCTTCAGAGGCTGCTTCTCATGGTTCCACCAGAGGAGAGAGTCTCACAAGAAAACTGGAACTGCCTGCATTTTATGAAGCTACTAGGCTGAAATCACAGTCTCATTCCTACTCAGGCTCATAGATTACATGCTTCCCTCCTGGACAATGGCAGTGGACAGCTGAGACAGGAGTCTCCTGCGCAGCATGTGGGAAGTTGTATAGAATGGAATTTCTTCCTTATTGTCAAAGAGAGATCAAGGATACCCAGATGTCAAAATTAATGCATAGAGGCAGAGGTAGACCTCCATTTGTATGTGCAGAGGGACAGCATAAGCACTTGATGAACAGACTTTTGGGGACCAATGAATTTCTATAATCTTGTTTACTGGAAAACATATTCCAGTTAGACTTCAATCATAAGAAGTAAAGTATAAAAATAAAAGACCAAATTTCAAAGCCATGACTGAGCTGAGCTTAGTAGCTGAGCTTGAGGTCCTGGGTTCTATCCTAAGAATGAAAAAAAAGCAAATAAGTAATTAAATATCAAAATTATGTTTAATAAAATATACTTGGATATTTAAAAAGACAACCGATAAAAAACCGATTATGGAGGACATCATAAAATACGTTTTTGTGTCCTAGATAAAGTTAATGGAATGATATTCAAACTAAGACACAGTCTGCCAACCTTATTAATTACAAACAGGAAGGAAAATGACATTTTTGTAAGATCCCAGGAGCTGTATGCACACAAGTAGAAACCACATTCAGAGTCTTCCATTCCCAGGGTCTTCTTAAATGACCAATTATAAGGCTGCACCAGAAAAGTCTATGCTCTAAGGACCCCATTTAAAGTCTAGTAGACCTCCTTATACCTACAATGGCTACTGAACCTTTCAGGGTCTCTGTGATTACCTACCTGTATGATACTATTGATAGACCCCAGACTCAGGGTACTATCCTTGGGAAGGGGGGCCCCAAGAACCCAGACTCCAGGCCAGTTGATGCAAAAAGCATGAGGATTTATTTCATCTGTACAGGTGGGCTACCTCCCTGCCTCCGGAGCAAGAGGGTAGCAAGGGAGGAGCAGGGATTAACAATCTACTATCTCTTTTAAAGGCTAAGACCATAAAATCACCATAGAAACTGGGGCAACACATGATTGGTCACCTTAAAGGTCATACTACAATTGTAAGGTTGCTCATAATAGTCATGGGGTTGCCTTAAGACCAGCTGGTTAGGGGGCTTTTACAAGCGGGTGTTGGTCACAGCTATTCTGCTTGGAACTTCTGGTATTTTAATCACAGGTTTGACTATTATGTCCTATCTGAGTTGATTACGGCTATCTGGGTTGGGTCACTCTATTTCCTGGGACAAACTTTTAGACTTTTAGTTCCTTGTTCTCATTGAGGGGGGGTTGCTCTGCTGAATACCTGAACTGAATGCCTGGGTCAAGCCCTAGAACCCAGTGTCCTTCACTATAACCTCATTTCTAAGGTGGGAAAGTGGTACCTCCTGTCTCATAGAGTTGTTGTATTAACGAAACATGGAGATCTCAGAGGATGCTGTTGGTATGTCATCATTCAAGATGTCATTTCCTGTTGTAACGATCAGATGCCATTTCTCTTTCTTTTTATCAATATATTGGGATTCTGAAAAAAAATAAATAAAACTCCACACTTGTTTCTTTGAAAATCATGACTTAAATATATGTCTTAGAATTAACCATTGAAGCTATATATCGGAACCCATGTGGCTTGGGTCTGCGGGTGTGATGAGGAAATGAAGAAAGGTCAGACACACAGATACTCAGAAAAGCTGGGGTGAGGTTGAGGACTGCTAATTGTTGGAGTGGCACCTACTAACACTGACACCCAGAACCTCAGCATTTTATTAGGTATGTATGGCAGAGGAGGAGGGATTAGCTAGTCTTAGTGGGAGTTATCTGAAAGCCCAAGCAGCCTCAGGATGTAAATATCTCAGAGGAGGAAGCTGCACTTTCTAGTTTCTGTGCCCACTGGTCACTCTTCCATAGTATTCATTCTCAGACTTCCAAGGATATCTCATCTATCCCTCTGATCCTCGCCTGGGTACGGCTTTGCCAGTCCCGTGTGGTTGATTCCTCAACATGGCCATGCCTCTACCAACAATGCACATTCATGCAGGACTTGACTCACTCAGGGTTTCCTCAGTATCCTACAACTATATAATTGCTGAGAAAAATGACCAGTCATAAAAGCCCAGGTCAGTTAAATGCATATTGATAGAAATTTAGTAATTAGTATGTATAAATATAATATTAAGTTATATTGAGTTGAATAACAAAAATATATCTAAGTAGAAGACCTGTTTTAAATGATAATTTAACAAACACAACTTGAGTTTAAAATCTGGTATCTAATGAAGGCCACAAAGTGTATTGAGATGTGGCTGAGAGGATTAAGCATCATTTTCTTTGTCTTACATAAGAGGTGCTAAGACCCTGGTTCATCAATTTATCATTTATGACTGAGACACAACTATACTCTTTATTACTAAACATTTAAATGTAGTTATTGCTAGAATTAAAAGTTTTTAAAAAATAATTGTACAGTAAACAGTAACATGCACCATTCCTAATAGATTTATAAAGTACTAGATCAGAAAGTACACTGCTTCGGCATTCAGACACTTAGCATACATTACTCACACACCAAGGCTTTGAGGTGTTGGGCCTCGAGGGTGGGCAGGCACTCATTCTTGTCCTGAGACTCGTGGGCTCACCACAGCCTTCACTGAAGTCCTTGAAGCCACGTTTAGGATTGAAATGAAGCCTTGGGCATTTTAGTGATTTTGTTTTAATTGAAGCAAATATGCAGGCTGCCTTGTAGCACTGGCTTCATGTGCAATCTCTCTATAATGTACAGTGGTTTAAAAGCAATACTCACTCAGTGGAATCTACTGGAATTTGACTTTTGATCCATGTTCAATGGTATGTCATCTGATTCTTTCAGGATGTTGGACACAGGCAGCAAGATGAAGCCTCTGAAAGCACTGTCACTGAGGTCTGGCCTTTGTCAGGGCCCATGCCAGCACTGAGAGCATGCACAGCTCTCACTGACACTTTGGCTTTGTATTCCTCTTTTTCACAGTGACTGTCTTGAGGGGCCATGCAAAGGAAGGCAGAAGGGGTCTGAGAAGGATTGGAGCAGAGAGAAGGAGCAATTGTTTTTGGGGTCAGGGAAAAGAAGACTTTGTGGTAGGTGGTGTTCAAGAGAAGATGTAGCACTGCAGGTGGGAGAGAAGGTAGAATTCAGTAGAGAAAGTTCTACAAGGAGAACCAAGGAGGCACAGTCCAAAATAAAACTAACATATGAAAGAAGGAAGAAAGGAAGGCATAACAGCTTGCTGGGGGAGCTGACCAAAGTGGCAGCTGATTTAACTTGAATGATAAAAACACTCTTGAAAAAGTCTGATAAAGAAAGATCATATTCTGAAGTCTGAAGATAACCATATGAGATGGGTCTAGATGCTTCCAGAAGTATTGAGTAGGCTTTATAATGGTGCATAGACGTGGAGCCAAGTGTTGTTTCCCTGGGCAGTGGGGATGCTCAATAGGTAGAGATGCCCCCAGCACAGAGGTATGTGTGTGGAAAAAAGAGGAGAGATTCCCAGGCTAGGGGGTAAACTTGAGGGACCCATAACCTGCCAAGAGACAAGGCAGAGGGTACAATCCCCACACCTATACAACACACACACACACACATACACACACACCCCAAGTGGGTTGAGGTGTATAGTGTGGGTGAGCAGTGAAAAAATTGAAAAGCCATCTGCCTACAGTGTAGAAAGCTCCACCCCTTCAGAAAGAACAGAGCACATAACATTCTCAGTTTCTTCCTTTTTTTCTTTCTTTCTTTCTTTCTTTTTTTTTTGGCTAAGATGATAGTAGATTTGTTTATGAGATTAAATGCATGAAATAAAAAGCCACCTAAGTGGCATGTCGTGGGATGGAATATTATAGTTTCAGCCTTGGGTATTTTTTTCTCTTTCCAATCCTGATATTTTCACTTTGATGCATTACTTTTTACATGATGTCTAAGATGTCTGTACTGGTTCTTAGCCTGTGGCAGCTGCTGGACACTGGCTCCAGTGCTCTGTGCTGGGGAGCTGCTAATGATCCCCAAAGCTGCTTTCTGACTCTGAAGCACTCTCTCTCCTCTGTGGTCCTCTGGGCTCGCTCCGTTTGTCTGCCCTTACATTTCCATGTCTCTGGTGCAAACACAATGATGGGAGGCCCTCCCAGCCATCTCTTATGAAATAGATTAGAGAATGGCCTCTCTAGGAGGCCACAAAATGAAGTATGAGGCCTTTCAAATAAGACCCAGAAGGACCTGAGGCCAGGCTGTAATGCCAAAGGGCTGATCTCAAGGGACCCTTTGGCTACAGAAAGGTTATCACCTGTTTGTACCTGTAATCAGCCTTCACAGGCCTGCAGAAGGAAAAATATTCTTGTCATTGCTTGAAAACAGCATGCGGTTCAGCTTCATAGCTCTTCCTGCTGCGTGGGAAATCCTGGGTTCATCTCTAGCAGTGGCTAGAAGAGAAAGAAACAGGATCACCTTTGCTAAAAGGCAACACCAAGTGCTATTTTTTTATATTTTTTTAGAACTGTAGGATTGCTGCTTGTTGGGAATGACATAAAGGAGAGTTTCAGCAAAGATTTTTTGTTGAATACAGGCCCATGTAAAGTAGCTCCTTCCTGCCCTTTGCTTTCTTGCTGCCTGGAAGCCACTGCCTGTTCAGACATTGTTTTTTTTTTTTTTTTTTTTTTTTTAAACTTAAAACTGTGCACAGCTGTCTCAGCCTTCATCTGACAGTTTGCATTTTGATTTACATTTTGACATTCAAGTGTCTTTTGTCTTGTGCAAGGCAATGTAGTGAGAAAGGAAAACATGTCATACTGACAGCTAAGTGAGTCTTCCTTCCCTAAACCTTTGGTAGAGAGGTGTTGCCTTTTACAAAGCGTTGGGGAGCAAGATAAATGAGTCTGTGGGGAATGAGAAACTCCTGGTGGACTGGGAACATCATGAACTGTGTTATGTTGGTGTATTCCCAGCAGGGATAGGAGAAAGTCATTAATTTTCACTCCTGTCTGGGGAAGGGTGTGGATCTCAGAATCACCAGTGAAGCTCCCTCACTTGGAAGGACAGGAGAAAGCACCAGCTCTAGGCAGACTCCTGCAGTGAAGCATCCCAAGAGGAGTTGCCTGCAGGCTAGAGAAAGCTTTGGAATACACAGCTGGGCAAACACTTCCATCACTTAGCCAAAGGAGCATCACAAATATTATCACAGGCACTTTTTTTTCCCTGGCCTGGCAGAAATGAGCCATTTGGGTGTGTATGCCTCATGCTTGTTTCAGACCCACACTTTCTGCAGAAATGTCACTCTCCAGAGTCTGAAGGTTGCATCTGGCCCAGCACTTCCTGAGACTACCTATAGCTGTGTGCGTACCTGAACATATGCTTCTGCTGGAGTCCTGAAATGCAGCAAGTGCAGACAGGTGTGTGGGATAAAGGACCCCACACAGATTCCAAAGATTTAGAGCAAAAAAGATGTAAGCTACCCCACTGGAATTTTATGTTGATTATATAGTAAAATTTCTAATGAAATTTGATGAAACAAGTAGTGGGCCATACTCAGCATGGGGTGTGGAGAGTTTTGAGTACTACTCTGAAAAGACATATTTTACAGCATAGAAACTTACCGGTGTGCATCTTTGTGAGTTAAGGTCTCTAGGATCTCTCTCAATATCCAGTTATCCTTGAGTGCATTAATTTTTGTTGATGTATCATGATCCAATTAGCAGGTAGTGAAGCTAGGATCTAAGACACTAAAGCTGAGTGGGAACAATGTGCAGTGACACATCTGTATGAAACGATGCATTGGAATTCATTAGTTTGCATGCTAACCCAAAGTACTGATAGAAAACACTATGGCTGATGTTGGTGCTTCCCACCCTGATACCCCTTTCTTCCTCTTTGCACCTGTTTTCAACTCTCTCTTCCTCCTAGCTGGGTTTTTCTTGGGACACTTTGGTCATACTGGCCTGGAGTGATTGTTTGTCCCGAAGCTCAGTAAATATTAAGTGTCTCCTGGAATACGCTGTTCTAGATTTTCTGTTTTGTTAAATAGACACAGGCTATCTTGTTAGCCTCCAGTTCAGAGAGCCTCTCTTCAGCCAGGTCCTTCAGCTTCTCTGGATATGACACTCAGCAACTTCATTTCTTCTCAAAGAAATAGCTCATCCAGCGAAGCGGGACAACTTTCCCTGAGTCTTCTGCCCCACCCCCAGACTGATATCCAAGGGCGCTCTGCTGTGTCCTCCAAAACCTTAGGGGACAGCTCTTGCACCCACATCTCAGGCCTGTCCATAGCATCCATATAACAAAACTCATTCTCCTCAGTGAGATGCCTCTATTATGGTAAATAACCCACCGTGAGATATATATTAAGTAATATTTATTATCTAAAAATCATTTACAGAAAAAGGTTTTGTTCAAGGGGAGAAAAACGTGTGGAAACAGCGCGCCGGAGGAGTTTCCCACCGCCCTGTCCTTCCTAAACATGCCACAGGTCCAGGGACCTCACAAGAGCGTGGCTTCCTCTTCCGCCTCCTCTCATCCAAGGGCTTTATTTCCAATGCTCTTTCCGGTTGACCACGCCCCTCTCGGTTCCAGCACTCCCATGCAATCAGTTTATATGGGTAGCTTCTGATTTCCTGCTACACGCCTGAAATGAGTGTGTCTCCAGCTCATTTCTTAATTACTTTGTTTAGGTTTTACGCTGTTCAATGCTAAGAGTTCTTGTATGAGCTCCCTTGTCAGGTTTCTGTTATGGTTTGTGAACATTGCCATCTTTTCATGGGAAATTTGTTGAGCAAAAGTTTAAAAGATGTTCTTATTATAGTTTCAGGTTTTACTTATTTTTTTTTATGGAATCATTTAGGGTTGTCAATAAGAGCTCTTCACTAAATTATATGCCCCAAGGTTCTAATCCTAGTTTTCTTCTAAGTGTGTTATAGTTTTCTTTTACATTTATACTCATGATCCATCAAATCTAGTGTCAAGTGTAAAGTTGATGTTCACATTCTTTTTTTGGCCTTTGAATAGCTGGCTGCTCCAGAAATATCTGTCTAAATGTCATCCTTCTTCTGGCTGTACTTTTGTACTTAGCTGTACTTTAGTGCCAATCCTTGACCTGTGTCTATGCTTCTGTTTCACCATGTGATCAAGACCTTCATGTTGGTAAATGTTATCATTTTTGCTATTTTATAGCTTGTGGCTTCCCATATAAATATCAAGATATCCATCCTGTGCTTGGGCTCCATCCTGGTGAGCCTGAGTTCTTAACCCCAACCCTTAGACAGAGACCGGGTCTCATACTCACTGCTTAGGTCCAGTTTGAGGAACCCCATTCAGGCCTTTCACAATCTTCAGATTTGGGCCAACATGTGCATCCTGTGCATCATCCCAATCTGCTGTGTCCACATCAGACACTCAACCAAGTGAAAGGGCCATATGCTCAGGTTTCATTGCAAAAACACAAATAGTGTAAGAGGTAAAGACAGTGAAACCCCCTCACCAAATCCAGTAGTCCTTTAAATCTCCAACAACAATTACCTATATGAACCCCAGAATAAAAATTACAAATACCTCATAAACTTCATCAAAGAATTCAAGGAGTTTAAAGAAGACGTAAGCAAATAATTTAATAAACTTAAAAAGAATAAACATAAGCCTGAATGATGCTGTCTTAGGGTTTCTATTGCTAAAACAACATCAAGGCCAAAAAGCAAGTTTGTGAGGAAAAGCTTTATTTGGCTTACACTTCAGCATTGCTGTTCATCAATGAAAGAGGAGGTCAGGACAGCAACTCAGACAGGGCAGGATCCTGGAGCCAGGAGCTGATGTGAAGACCATGAAGGGGTGCTGCTTATTGGCTTGCTTCCCATGGCTTGCTTAGCCTGCTTTCTTATAGAACCCAGGAATGCCAGGCCAGGGATGACACTACCCACCATGGATTGGGCCCTCCCCCATTGATCACTAATTGGGAAAATGCCTTACAACTGGATCTCATAGATCCATTATATGAATTCACTTTATACAGTGCCACAGATAAGGATATCTTCAATGACTGTATATTATATACTGAGTAGACCCCCTATGTCCTTCCCTCTCTTTCTTTGCCACTCATGTTAGCCCTTTTTGTTTCTTTAATCAATATCACTTATATTTTAATGTCATATAGACTCACATTATTTTATGCTTTTATAAAATCTATAATCAAGATATAAGAGAAAAGGTGATTTGTCTTTCTGAGACTGATAGTTTGCTCAAAATGACAATCTGTACTTGCATACATTTGGGTTTCTTTTAATAGTTAAAAAATGTCATCTGATATATATATGTGTGTGTATATATATATATATATATATATATATATATATATATATACTTTATTTTCTTTACCAGTTCCTCTGACATTGGATACCTGTATTGGTTCCATGGCTTACTGTATTGGTTCCATGGCTTAGCATTATGAACAGCGCTTCAATAAACATTGACATATTTTTTTAGTCTCTTGTTTTGGCCTCTTTTGAGTAAATACCAAGGAGTGTGTTGTATACAGCTAGATAGATTGGTAGATTTATTCTAGTGTTTAGTGAGATCTCCATACTGATTTCCATATTAGCTGGATTACTCTTTAATTCCCACCAACAATATTTAACAGGGCTTCCTTTTGTTTACATCCCCAGAATTATTTATTGTTTCCTTAATGACTGTCTTTCTAACTGGGTAAGGTCAAATTTCAATGTAGTTTTTATATGCAGTTCTGTTACGGCTAGTGATGTTAAATATTTTCTGTATTTATTGCCCTGTCTCTTCATTTTATTAGCCCATTTATTGGCTGGGTTTGATTTTTTGTTTAATCTTTTGAGTTTTTTATACACCATAGATATTATTACTCTTTCAGACTTAGAGCTAACAAAGATTTTTCTCATACTCTATAAGCCATCCATTCAATTAATAGTTTTATTTACTGTGCAGAAGCCTTTTTCATTTCATCAGGTGTCATTTTTAGTCGCCTTTCCTGTAGTTGTGACCATATATTTGACAAGAAGCAACTTAAGTGCGGAAGTACCAGCTCCAGCTTCAACACAGATGCAGCCCTTCATGGCAAAAGTGAAGTCAGGGCATAAAACTTCAAAACCTGCTCCTTGTGACCACACTCTATCTCCTAATGGTTTCCCACTTTTCCAAAGCAGCGTCAAAGGCCTAGGATCACCACAGTCCCTATTGTGAACTGTTGGTCTGTTTCCTGGTTGGAGTTCTGTCCATAAAGGTCCTGCCTATGCTTAATCTTAAAGTGTTTTACATCCAACAGTTTCAAAGTTTCAGGTCTTACACTAAGGTTTTTGATGTAGCTGGAATTGATGTAGTGCAGGGTGAAAGAAAGGGCTCTGGTTTTGATATTTGAATATTCAGTTTTCCCAGGGCTATATGTTAAAGAGAGTGTCTTTCTACAATGTCATTGTCAAAAATTAGGTGACTTTACCTGTGTGCACTTTTATTTGGGTCCACTATTCTATTGCAACTTCAGGAACACAGAAAAACTATTACCATGATCAATTTGTCTTCATTACAGATACAAAGAGTGACTCAACATACATAAACCAATAAGTGTAATTCATTGTTTTGTATATAAATTACAGGATCATCTCAATAGATACAAAAATGGTCTTTGACAAAATCCAATATCTCTTCATGATCAAAATAATATAATGGAGGGAATAAGCATGAAGGAAGCATACCACAAAATAATAAATGCTATGTATGACAGATCTGTAGTAATTGTAGTACTAAATGTGGAACAACTGAATGCATTCACACAAAAATCAGGCCCCAGGCAAGGGATCTACTCTCCCCACTCTTATTCAGCATAGCACTTGATGTGTTAGCTAGAGGAGTGTGACAAGCAAAAGATGTAAATAGGATAGAGATAGGAAAGAAAGGTGTCTGCAGTCTCCAACTGCAAATTATATAGCTATATACATGAGAGGTCTTAGGAGAGAGTCCATGAGAACATTTGTAGATCTTAACACTTTTATGGTTGCCTAAAAAAAAGTTAACATGCTATAAATTCAAACAAAGAGGTTAAAGGAGAGTTACAATGAAATTTTAGACCACCAAAAACTATGCAGATGATGGAAAGATTTATAAGCTTGTGCTGGCTAGTCTCATGTCCACTTGATTCAAGCTATAGTTATCTAAATGGAGGGAGTCTCAATTCATGAGATTCAACTGTAAGTCATTATATTAATTAGTGTAGATGCAGGAGGGACAAACCTATTTGTGGGTGGTGATATCCCTGAGCTGGTGGTCCTGGATTCCATAAAAAAGCAGGCTCAGCAAGGCATGGAGAGCAAGCCAGTACTTAGCATGGCCTCTGCATCAGCTCTGCCTCCAGGTTCTGCCCTGTATGAGTTCCTGTCCTGATTCCTTCAGTGATGAACAGTGACATGGAAGTGAAAGCTGGAAAAACCCTTTCCTTCCCAAGTTTCTTTGCTCATGGTGTTTCATCCCAGCAATAGAGACAGCACAAGCAGACAAGATCTTCCCATCTTCTATGTCTTCTTTTAGAACGTCCATTGTAACTCTCCACCTCTTTGTTTAAATTTATAGCATGGTAACTGGGGGGGGGGCATGGTAACATTTTTTTTAGGCAGTTAAAAAACTGTTAAGATCTAAGAATTTTCTCATGGGTCTTTTTCTAGGATCTCAATAATAACCCTAATTAGGACAATGCTCATGAATTGGGGAAATTAATGTTTTGAAAATGACTCTCCTGCCAAAAGAAATCTACATATCCAATATAATTCCCATTAAAATTTCAATGCTATTCACAGAAATAGTAAAAATATTAAAATTCATGTGGACACAAAAAAGAACCCAGATAGCCAAAAATAATTTGAGTAGAATAATGTTGAAGGAATCACTGTATCTGGTTTCAAGTTACACTGTAGAACCACAGTAACAAAACCATCCTGCTAGTACACAGTTTTCTTTGGCGTAATCTTAACTTCAATTTCCATGTGTTCATTGACCATACACAGAAAAATTATATTTCCTTTGTGTTGTAGTTCTACTGAACTCATTGTTTCCTGATTATTTTTACGAGTTAATTTCTGTTTTTACTTTGCTTTTTTGTAGGTTTTATGAGATTTTCTGAATAAATTATTATCTGCTAGTAAGGGGAAACTAGTTCCTCTCATTTTTATTGATATGTCTTTTAGAAGATACTTTATTTGAAATATTTTTTTTAAAACTTTATTCATTTATTTATTTATTTATTTGCCTTGGTGTTTGCCTGGAACTGGAACTACAGACGGTTATTAGCTGCCATGTGGGTGCTGGGAATCGAACCCGGGTCCTCTGGAAGAGCAAACGGTGCTCTTAACCGCTGAGCCATCTCTCCAGCCCCTTTGAAATATTTTTAATGCAGTATATTTTGAGGATATTTCTTCCTCCCTCACTCCTCCCAGATCCTCCCCCACCTTTTACCTACCCAACCTCAAGTCCTTCTCCCTGTGTCTCTATCTTTCCCTCCATTTCTCACCATATTACAAAAAACAAAAACAAACAAACAAACAAAAAACCAAATGCCAACAAGACAAAAAAATAAAAAAAGGAAACAAAAGCAGTGAAGTTTGTTTGTGTGGTCTATGTATTTTTCTGTGGTGAACAGGCTGAGGTTTTCATACTATGTGACCACTCGCAAGTGAGCTGAAAACTTATGTTCCTGTATATGCTTTCCAGAAATATATTTGTAAATTTGGACTTTTAATTGTTGTGTTGAATTTGCTGATTAAACAGTTTGGTCCTAGCACCCCCCCCCCAGACTTTTGGGTCTTGCAGGGGTTACAATCAACCAGGATCAGATACCATCATACCAAGTATTGTGGGAGGTCTCTCGGCCAGGGCACTGGAGAGAGGAAAAGCAACGACTCTATGCCATTTCTTGTGACTGGGACCAAGCTCCATCTGTGAGCCAATTAGAGCCCTGGGGCTGGGCAGTCAGGTACCATTGCGGTGAGAGAGTACAAGATGAGGAGGTGGAAGAGAGGGCATGGTACAAGGTTCATGGGCTAGGGAGAGAGGCAGATCTGGAGAGGTGAGATGGAAAGAAATGGGTAAAAATGAATGACCAGCTAGCCACCTGGGAGTCCTGGGAGGTGTCTAGGCCTGGGCTATGACCAAGGGCCAGGTCTTGATCCAGGGCCCTGGAGCAGCCTAAGGGGTATGTATTGATGTGTGTGGCTCTTGTTGCCACTGGGGGCTGTGCAGGAACCTGTGGGCCTGGCCATTAGTTGACAACATGTCTATGTCCAAGGGCCATGCTGCTGCAGGGGCCATGCCAATCTGGGTGGCCTGAATAGCCACTTGGAGCCATGGTGACAACCTGGCCTGGGCTGCTTCCGAGGATCATGTTTGGATCTATGATTCTGCCATGGCTAGGGTCTGTGTTGATGTCCCTGGCTTATCTTGCTGCCTGTGTACTTACCAGCTATATTACACAGGAGATTGGGCCTTGTACCCTGCCTGGAAAGTACAATCCAGCTGACCCTGGATGAGGTAAGCCAGCCCTGAGGACATGAAAGCAGGTGAGCTGATCTCCCCCTCCTCTATAGCAATCAGGAAAGAGGACCTAGCCTGATCCTTACCTGGACAAAACATGATCCCAGCTATGTGGGAGAGGGGCAAGCTGCATTGGGTGAATTTGCTGAGGCAGTTCTGGAGAGCTTCCTTGGTGGTGACCATGAGGGAAAGCTGGCTGAGCAACACAGCTACCACCCAGGCCCAGAATCTGGGCCATGAGTTGGCCGGCAGAATCTATGAGCTGTTGGAACATGAGAAGGGGATGAACCTACAGATTCAAAACAGCAGAATCTCCAGGACACAGGACAACAGCAGGCAATCCAAGAGGAGGCCCAGAGAGAGTCCATTATAGGTGGCATAGCAGAAACTTGAGGCCTTGAGCCAGACCTGTGCCTCCTGGCAATGAACACATGCACGTAAAGATGAACTTTATAAATGGTAAATTGTGTCACTCAGTGGGCCACACTAAAGCTTCCATGAGGATAAGATTCTTCCTTTTGCTTGTTTTTTTTGTTTTGTTTTGTGCTTTTTTTGTTGTTGTTTTTCTTCTAAATTTGGTTTTGATTTTGTGTGTGTTGCAGGGGTTGCAAGGACAGAGGGAAGGTGTGAGGAGACTGAAATAAGTGGCCTGGGAATGAATGATGTGACATCCAGAAAGGATCAATAAAAGTAAAAACAGGTTCCAGCGCCTGATCTCCCATCCAGAAAGTTGGAAAGTTGCATTCTGGGACCAGGGTCAATCTGCAGTGCCTGATCCAGACTCTCCTTAGCTGACAGGGCTAGGGTTTGGCTGTGAGAAGCACCTATAGCCGCACCTAAAAGAGGAGACCTTGCACGGCCAGCCCCGCCTCCATCTGCGTCAGCAGAGAAGGACCCAGGCTTTGAAATTCAGACCCCTGTCCAGAGCAGAGTCAGGGATTGAGCAGACCCCTTGCTCAGAGTAGACAGGAGACAAACAAGCCCTCTTGCCACAACTGACTAAGAGAGGCCTAATCCTGAACCACTAAAGCCATGGGCAGATACCAGTGCAAAAATACATATAATAATATAAAGAACAACAAGGCAACTCCAAAAGAAACTGGTGGTTCTACAACTACAAGACTTGAACTGAGCAATGAAGAGGAAATAAAAGGAAACAATACCAAAAATACCTTTATGATGATCATTGAAGCTCTCAAAGAGGATATGAAAATTTCCCTTAAAGAAATAGAAGAAAATACAAACAAAAAATTGGAAGACATGAAAAAATCCTTGAAAGAAAACCAAGAAAAAGTAAACCAAAAAATGAAAGAAACATTCCAGGAACTAAAAACTGAAATAGAAGCAATAAAAAAGGCACAAAATGAGGCAAAGGTGGAAATAGAAAACCTGAAGAAAAAAGCTGGGAACACAGATACAAGCATAACCAACAGAGTTCAAGAGATGGAAGATAGAATCTCTGAAGTGGAAGACACAGTAGCTCAAAAAGATATATCAGTCAAAGAAAATACTAAAACCAAAAAAGCCATAGCACAAAATGTTCAGGAAATCTGAGACACCATGAAAAGACCTAACTTGAGAATAATAGGAATAGAAAAGGAGAAGAATACCAGAACAAAGGCACAGATAATGTATTCAATAAAATCATAGAAGAAAACTTTCTGTACTTCAAGAAAGAAATGCCTATAAAGATACAAGAAGCTTACAGAACACCAAATAGATATGACTCCCCAAAGTGAGCATGCCACATAATAATCAAGCCACAAAACATACAGAGCAAAGAAAAAAATTTTAAGAGCTGCAAAAGAAAAGGGCCAACTTACTTATAAAGGCAGATCCATCAGAATAACACCTGACTATTCAATGGAAATGATGAAAGCTAGAAGGGCTTGATCACAAGTTATATAGATACTAAAAGAGCATGGCTGACAAACTAGAACACTATACCCTGCAAAATTATCAATCACCATAGATGGAGTAAACAAGATATTTCATGACAAAGTCAGACTGAAACAATACCTTTCTACCAATCTGGCACTTGAGAAAGCATTGGAGGGGAAACTCCAACCCAAGATCCCAGATAGACTCAGGGAAACTACAAACAATCAATAATCCCACAGAAGAATAGCCCAGAGAAAGGAAATACAAACAAGTTACCACCAAAAATAGCAGGAAATATCAATTAGTGGTCACTAATGTCCCTTAATATCAAAGGACTCAATTCACCTATAAAGAGACACACACTAACAAGATGGATACAACAACAGAATCCATCCTTCTGCTGCATACAAGAAACACACCTCAACCACAAAGACAGACACAGGCTCAGAGTAAAGGTTTGGGAAAAGATTTTCCAATCAAATGGTCCTAAGAAATAAGCTGGGGTTGTCATCCTAATATCTAACAAAGTAGACTTTAAGCTAAAAGAAGTTGAAAGGGACCAAGAGGGCATTATGTATTCATTGCAGGAAAAATTGGTCAAGAGGAGATTTCAATCCTGAATATTTATGCCCCTAATATAAGGGCACCTACCTATATTGCTAAAGCTCAACATTGCTAAAGCTCATATCCCATATTAGTTTTCATACCCTAATAGTGGGAGACTTCAATACCCCACTTTCACCCCTGGATAGGTCAACGAGACAAAGACTTAACAGAGAAATAAGGAGTCTAACAGAGGTTATGATGCAAATGGATTTAATAGATATTTACAGAAGCTTCCACCCAAATGCAAAGGAATATACATATTTCTCAGCTCAACATGAAACTTTCTCTAAAATTGACCACATAATTGATCAAAGCAAATATCAACAGATACAAAAAAAAAAATGGAAATAATCCCTTGTATCATATCAGACCACTAGGGCCTAAAGTTAGAGTTCAACAACATCAAAAATCACAGAAAGCCTACCAACTCATGGAAACTAAACACCACTCAACTGAACCACCTCTGGGTCAAGGAAGAAATTAAGAAAAAATATCAAAGTCTTCTTAGAATTTAATGAAAATGAAACCACAATGTACCCAAACTTATGAGACACAATGAAGGCAGTCTTAAGAGAAAAATTCATATCACTAGATGTGTATATGAAAAACCTAGAGAAATTCCACACTAGAGAACTAACAGCACAGCTGAAATCCTTAGAACAATTAAAAGCAAACTCTCCTAGAAGGAGTAGACTGCAGGAAATATTCATACTTAGAGCTGAAATCAATACAATTGAAACAAAAAGACCACTACATAGAATTAATGAATCAAAGAGTTGGTTCTTTGAGAAAGTCAATAGGATAGATAAGCCCTTATCCAAACTAATCAAAAAGCAGAGAGAGAGTGTCCAAATCAACAAAATCAGAAATGAAAAGGGGGACATAACAACTGACCCCCCAGGAAATCCAGAGAATTATCAGAGCATAATTTGAAAATCTGTGTTCCACAAAAAATTGAAAACCTAGAAGAAATGGACAGCTTTTTGGACAGGTACCATTTATCAAAATTAAATGAAGACCAGATTAATTACCTAAACAGACCTATAACCCTTAAGGAAATTGAAGCTGTCATTAAAAGCCTCCCAAGAAAAAAAAAGCCCAGGTCCAGATGGTTTCAGTGCAGAATTCTACCAGACATTCAAAGAAGAATTACTACCATTACTCCTCAAACTATTTCCCACAGCAGAAACTGGAGGAATATTGCCAAACTCCTTTTTTGAGGCCATAATTACCCTAATACCTGAGCCACTCAAAGACACAACAAAGAAGGAGAATTACAGACCAATTTCCCTCATGAATATTGATGCTAAAATTCTCAACAAAATTTTAGCAAACAGTATACAAAAATATATAAAAAAAATATCATCCACTATGACCAAGTAGGCTTCATGTCAGAAAGGCAGGAATGGTTCAACATAGGAAAAACCGTTAGCGTCATCCATCATGTAAACAAACTAAAGGAGAAACACCACATGATCATATCCTTAGATGCTGAAAAAGCCTTTGACAAAATCCAAAACTTCTTTATGATGGAAGCCTTGGAGGAATCAGGAATACTAGGAAAATATCTCAATATAGTAAAGGTGATTTACAAGAAGCCAACAAACAACATCAAATTTAATGGAAAAAAACTCAAAGCAATCCCACTAAAATCAGGAACTAGACAAGGATGTCCTCTCTCCCCTTATCTATTCAGTATAGTTCTCGAAGTTTCAGCTAAAGCAATAAGAGAACGAAAGGAGATTAAGGGGATACAAATTGGAAAAGAAGAAGTGAAATCTCTATTTGCAGATGATATGATTGTATACATAAGTGACCCACAAAATTCTACCATGGAACTTCTACAGCTGATAAACACCTTAAGCATTGTAGCAAGATACAAGATTAACTCAAAGAAATCAATAGCCCTCTTTTTTTTTTTTTTAAACTTTATTTTACTTATTTTTTTTTATTTATTTGCCTTGGTGTTTGCCTGGAACTGGGAACTACAGACAGTTGTTAGCTGCCATGTGGGTGCTGGGAATCGAACTCAGGACCTCTGGAAGAGCAGTCAGTACCCTTAACCGCTGAGCCATTTCTCCAGCCCCCATCAATAGCCCTCTTATACACTAAATATAAAAAGAAATAGGGCTGAAAAACAAATAAGGGAAACATTACCCTTTATAATCACTGCAAATAGCATTAAATACCTTGGAGTAACTATAACAGATCTATTTTACAAAAATTTTAAATCACTGAAGAAAGAAATTGAAGAGGACATCAGAAAATGGAAAGCTCTCCCATGTCCCTGGATAGGTAGGATCAGCATAGCAAAAATGGCAATTCTACCAAAAACAATCTACAGATTCAATGCACTGCCCATCAAAATCCTAGCACAATATTTTTTGGACCTTGAAAGAATAATACTCAATTTCATTTGGAATAACAGGAAAGCCAGGATTGTCAAAACAATTTTGCTCAACAAAAGAACCTCAGGAGGCGTCACTATACTGGATGTCAAGTTATACTATCGAGCTGCAGTAATAAAAACAGCCTGGTACTGGCATAAAAACAGACTTGTGAATCAATGGAATCAATTTGAGGATCCGGGCGTTAACCCAAAAACCTATGAACACCGGATCTTTGTCAAAGAGGCCAAAAATATTCAATGGAAAAAAAATGGTGTCTTTAACAAATGGTGTTGGTATAGCTGGTTGGTAGTGTGCAGAAAGTGCAGATAGATCCAAGCCTGTCATCCTGCACAAAACTCAAATTCAAGCAGATTGAAGACCTCAATATAAACCCAGCCACTCTGAACTTGATAGAAAAGAAAATGAGAAATACTCTTCTATGAATTGGCACAGGCGACCACTTCCTAAATATAACACCAGTGCCACAGACACTAAGAACAACAATCAATAAGTGGAATCTCCTGAAGCTGAGAAGCTTCTGTAAAGCCAAGGATACAGTCAATAGACCAAAATGACAGTCTACAGAAAGGGAAAAGATTTTCACCAACTGTACAAATGATAGAGGACTGATCTCTAAGATATATAAAGAACTCAAGAATCTAGAGCCCAGAACCTTGAATAACCCAATCAAAAAATGGGGTTCAGAATTAAAAAGTGAATTCTCAGCAGAATTATGAATGGCTGAAAGGCACTTGAAAAAATGCTCAACTTCTTTAGCCATCAGAACAATGCAAATCAAAACAACTTTGAAACTCCTGTCAGATTGGCTAAGATAAAAGACACAGATGATAGCCTGTGCTAGAGAGGGTGCAGAGCAAAGGGAACACTCCTCCATTGTTGGTGCGAGTGTAAGCTTGTTCAGCCACTCTGGAATGCAATATGACGATTTCTCAGAAAACTGGGAATCAATCTCCCTAAGGACCCAGCAATACCACTTCTGGGTGTATACCCTAAAGACGCACTCCAATGGCATTAGCTCAACTATGTTCATAGTAGCATTATTCGTAATAGCAAGAACCTGGAAACAACCTAGATGCCCCTCAATTGAAGAATGGATTAACAAACT
>PVIH01002830.1:98684-151554 GCA_004025045.1 Sigmodon hispidus
CAAAAAAAAAAAAAAAAAAAAAAAAAAAAAAAAAAAATGATAGCCTAAAATTTGCAGGCAAATGGGTTGATTTGGAGAATATTCTCCTGAACGAGGTATCTCAAACCCAGAAAGTTAAGCAGGGGATGTACTTACTCATTAGTGGACTCTAAACAAAAAAGCAAAAAGCAAAGTATGTCCAAGCTACAAATCACAACCACTGAACAGCTCGAGATCGGAAACACCTTTGACCGACACCGTGGATCCCACTCCCCCTGGAGGAACACCTGACTCAGTCTTGATGTTGTGGTGAGGAAACTGAATTTGCAGGAGTGGATGTGGAACTGAGCAATATAGGGGCATTAGTACCTCCTGCCCAGCATGGGCAGGAGATGGGAAGATGTAGAGAAGAGAGCGTGATTGGAGTGGGTTGGAGGGGGAAGGGACCTTGAACAAAGAAATACATGGATAGAAAATGTGACTTTATTCATAATAAAAAAGAAGAAAATGAATGAATAAATAAATAATACATAAAAACAAAAGTAAAAACAAACCAACCAAACAGAGCAATCTTGGCCATGGAAGTTTTGTTGTGCTTTTTTGAAAGGTCTTATAACTACATACTTAATTTTAACAGAAATGAGGTGTGATCTCATGTCACCCTTCCATTAGTGTATGTGCGGTTTGCAACCTCGCCCTTTGAAGAGGTCAGAGTATGAGGTGCCTGGGCCTATTCACGTCTGCTCTGGCTTTGCTTTGCAGGCTTTTAACAGTTCAGATTCATTGATGTTTTTTAAAAGTCAGCTCTTGGTTGTACTGGGTTTTCTATTTGGATTTTGTATGTTTATGTTCTCATCTTTATTATTATATTTTCTTCTGCTTTGTTTGAGTTTTCTTTTCAGTTTTTCTATTTCCCTAAAAAAGAATCTTACTCTAAAGATCTGAAATTTTAAAAATTGGGAACATTCAATCCTATAAGCTCCCTCTCAGTCTGTGATATGTATTATTTTTATTTTCATTCAGTTCTGCATATTTAAAATTTTTCTCTGCACAGTATCTTATGCACAGGGACTATTTCTGAAACATGTTCTTTGATGTCAAGCTATATGAGGTTTTTAATATTCTTTTAAAAAACTTTTCTTCTATTAATTTCTAATTTATTTTATATGGTCAAAATTATGTATGTTAGTGATTATTTTAAATCTTGAGAGGTTTATTTTGTGGCTCAGGATATCATCTATCTTGGTAAATTCTTTGTGGATGTTGAAAAGAATGTGCAACCTGCTGTTATTTGGTAGAATGTGCTATGATACCAGTAAAGTCCAGCTGTTGAACGATAGTGCATATTATAGTATTGTTTGATTTCTGTCAAGTTGTACTATGAAAGTAAAAGAAGAGTATCATGTTCCAGGGTTTTGACATCTTCTAAACCATGGGAATATTTGCTGTTCTTACCTATTGGCTTTGCCAGTATTTGTCTGATGTAGTTTCAGGTTCTGTTTGGAAAATGCTTATTTAGAACTGTTCTTGTTAGATTGGGTACCCCATCAATAGACACCATTCTGCATTGCCTTGTGAAATGTAACTAAAGCAGCAACCATGGGCTGCTGTGTAAGTACTGACATGAAGGAGTTCCTTATTTTTGGAGTGAGTTTAACTGATATTGAGCTTTTAGTCACAATTTTTGTGCCTTCATTGCTATTTTTTTTTTGCTCTAATTACAGTTTATGTGATAGGAATATAGCCAATCTTTTCCTTCTTGTTAGTGTTTGCATGGCTTTTCTTCTGTATCTTCTTATTTCAGTCTATCCATGCCATTATAGATGAAATGAATTTCATATAGATGACATTTATAGATGGCACTTTTAAAATGCCATCTATAAAACATGTTTTTAATAAGGCATATTTAGGCTTTTCACACTTAATACAATTAGTGACTGATAATGCTGCAATGTTGGTTGTCTCTTTTTAGTTATTTTAGTGCCTCCTTCTGGCGACTTCTTCGGTGCTTCCTCCTGCAGCCTCTGTATAGCCTGCCAGCAGCGGACACTCTCAAATACTTGCTCTTACTGCTTCACCATCCTTGGGCGTCTGAAAACCTAACTTCCCTTAGGTCTCCCTGTGCTCACATCCATGTCACAGTTGTTCTAAATATCCTTATGTATTCTTTGAGAATCACCTCAGACAGCGTGTAATTTCTGTTTTGATTTAGTGTTGAAGGTTGGATCCAGGGCTTTGTGTTCTACCAGACAAGTGTTCTACCTTTGATATATAACCCTAGACCAGTTTTGCTCAGTTTTTACTTGACACATAAAATTGAGCACATTTATGTGTTTATGGGCATATGCATTGTAACGATGAAATTAGTATAATTCACCACCTTAAACAATTTCTTTGTGGCTAAACATTTAATCTCTTTTCTAGCTACTTCTTCCATGTTTTTCTCCAGCCACACATCATCATTTGAAAACTGAAGAGTAGGGCTATAGCATTTCTTCCCCTGTTCCTTCCTGGTCCACGGTTCTTGCATGGTCTCCTGATGTTGGAAGATCTCCTTTTAGGAAGATTCTTGTCATATTCTGACCCTTTTGTTCCCCTTCATCCATGAATGGGATTTGTGATGGACACAGGAATGTGTCTGCGGCTGCTGCTTCTCATGAGAAAATCCGCATTCTGCCTATAGCTACACTGCCATTTCTCTCTCACAGCTTTAAGAATTCTTATTCTCCTCAGGAGGTTAGTTTGTTGCTGGATCTAAGAATCCAGCACTGAAGTCTTTAGAGCAGTGGTTCCTGCCCTTCCTAACGCTGTGACCCTTTAATACAGTACCTCATATTGTGGTGATCCCTAGTCACAGAATTATTTTATTGCTATTTCATAACTGTAATTTTGCTACTGTTATAAATTGTAATGTAAATATCTGTGTTTTCTGATGGTCTTAGGTAAGTCCTGTGAGAGGGTCATTCCACCTTGAAAGGGGTCTCAGCCCACAGGTTGAGAGTCGCTACTTTAGAGTGACTTTTTTGGGGAGTGGGGTGGGATTGCAAATTTCAGTTGTTATTTTTTAGAATACTTAAAAACAAACAAACAGACAAACAAAAAACCTCTTTCCTCATTATTTTTCTGTTGACACAAGTTAGAGCTTTGTCACGTGGGGCCTCAAGGGACAAGGATTTGTACTTTATTTCTTCAGTCTGCCTTTTCTCTGTTCTCTTGTCTAGATGTCTTCTAGTGTGTGGATCTTTCTCTTCAAACTTTCCCTGACATTACTGTGCCCATCAGTTGGCTCTGACTTTATTTCCATTTTAAGTACTGAACTCAACAGCCCACCTTGTATGTGCTGCTGCTCTTTTGAATCCCCCCCCATTGTTTCAAGTGTGTTTGTGATTGCTTGCTGAGGACTTGTTTAAGCTGGCCACCCAGCTGGGAAGCCCCTGACCTCTTTGCACTTGAGCAGGGGTAAAAGTCCAGTCTCCCTATGCCTTTCCACTGACCCCACAGGAAGAAAATTTGACACAGCCCAGAGAGGTGGAAGTCTTGGCTCTCTGTGGCCTTTGCCAAAGAGGAAGAATAAAGATTTTATTAATAAACTTTCCTATCTTATTTGCCTATATCTTCGCAGTTACCACGGCCTGCCTCTGTGTCCCCTTTGCTCCTTTGGCTAGAGCAGGCTTCTCTTGGGGCTCTGCCGTCTGTTGAGTCTCTCATGTGTCAGCTTCCCAGAGGGACACATGGGAGATGGGGAAGGCAACTCACTGCCATGCCATCTTTGTTTGTTTTTCAGGGTTCTCAGTTGCCCTACTCATCTAACCCTTCCACTATTAGACCTCTCCTTTGTTTTATATGATGCCCAGGAGTCGTGGCTGTGCTTGGAATGGAGAGGGGAACAGGAAGAAATATGTCTTCTTCATCTTGCTGCAGAACTAGAAATCTGTTCTATAGTTTTTTGAGAATAACATAATTACATTCTATTTCCCACCAGATGCCTGTGTGTTGTGTAGATAAGTTTTCTCTTGTCAAGAACATTTCACTTTCCTGTCTGTACTGGTTAGTTTTTATTGTCAACTTGACAGGGACTAGAGCTACCTGGGAAAGGAGAACTTTAATTGAAGGATTGTCTCTACTAGATTGGCCTGTGAGCATGTCTGCGAAGAAGGGGAGATTTTCTTAATGATAGATAATTGATGGAAGAGAATCTGGCTCAATGTGAGTGTACTTTTCCAAAACCAACAGTCCTAAGCTGTATCTTAAAAGACAGTTGAGCAAGCCATGAGCAAACAAATCAACAACCAACTTTCCTCCCTCGTTTCTGCTTCAGTCACCTGCCTTGAGATCTGCATGCATCTTTCCATGATAGCATATAACCTGTGAGATCAAATAAACCCTTTTCTCCTCTAGATTTTTAGGACATGGTGAGTATCACAGCATAGAGAAGTACAGAAAGAGAACAGGAACAGAAACTGAGTGCAGCATTGTGGTGACAGCCCAGACTATTGTTTGGGAAGGATTGTGAAAATATTGGAATGTTGGACTGGAAAATTCATTGAGCACTCGGAGCTCAGTGGGCTATTCCGTGGCAGCTTAGATGATAAGAACATGGAGAACAATGTAGACTGGTTGGTGAAGATTTAAGGGAAGGCATATCTATCAGGGCTGTTTATGTGGCTTATATTCCAATTAAGAACCTGGGGAAGGAGCTGAGAGATTGCTCAGTGGTTAGGGGCACTTGTTGCTCTTTGGTTTATAGGACCTGCATGACAACTCACAACTGTTTCTGTAACTCTAATTCCAGAAGCTCCTATGTTCTTGTCTGGTCTCCACAGCCACTACAAGCACAGACATACGTGCAAGCAAAATACCCATACACATAAAAAAATCAAAGTAAATAAATAATTAAAAATTGAATTTAGAAGTGAAATGTTCTTCTTTCCTGGGACAAAGGATGAGGTCAGCTGGGCCTGAGAAATCAGCTGTGCTTCATAAGAGATCAGCATCACTGAGGTGAGATCATCTAGGAAGTGTTGCCTTCGTGGTCCAAAGGGAACAGGGCAACAGGTGAAGCTGGCAGAAGAGCTTGGCAAGTAATGTATAAGAACTGCCAGACTGTACTAGTTTTGAAGCCATGATGGGGTCATGGACCACAGTCTAGGCTTGGCACCACATGGTATGGCTCAAGTGCCTAAAGTGAGCAGGGGGGAGGCCATTACTAAAGGTGCAGCTCACTTACAGTGAAGTCCCTGGGATATTGGACATTCCAGGACATGGGACAGCTAGCAAGGACAGTGGTTTAGGTGGAAACAGTCTGACACTCCAACCCACGAGGCAAACTGTGTGTGGCTATGGATGGCACAGCTGGCTAAGGGCTATGCAAGCCCTTTGGGGCCCTGAAAATCATGAGTAGGTTCCAGATATCAGACACTGAGCTGCAGAGTTCATATTTACACTACTGAGTTTGGATTTTGTTTATAGTCAGTTATTTTTTAAATAACCAGTGTTAGTATTTCACGCATAAAAAGAACTTGCCTGTACGCCACCAAGAGAGCCATATTAGGTTTATTAAGGAAGGGGAAGGGGGGGGAGAGGGAAGACAGAAAGAGAGTAGAGGGCAGAGAAGAAGAAAAAAAAAGTCTTCCACATGGCTGGAGATTTTAAAGGGTAGGCACACGCCTACGTCAGTCAGAGGCTTTGGAGTGAGCCCCTGCAGATGGGGGCGTGGCTTCAGTAAACACCTAACAACCAGGTTCTTACCATTTTGGAGTAAGAATGCCTGTAACTTATTTTTTTTTTTAATTTTTACAGGAACCCACAGTTAAGAAAGTTGGATCTTAAAAGAGATCTTAAACTTCTAAAATATTGATAGTTTTATAGATTCTGGGACTACTGAAAGCTGGGCTGTGTTTTATATTGTGATACTAATGTTAACCTGAGATCTTGAGACAAACAAAATAGAAAAGGTGATAGTATAGCAGTGATATGTGTGTGTCAGATCGACTGGATGTGGATTTTACTAGTCAATTTGACACAGACTAGAGACATCTGGGGAAAAGGAACCTCAATTAAAGAATTACCTTTATCAGATGGTCTTGTGAGCATGTCTATGGGGTGTTTACTTGATACCCAGGTGATGTAGGTGGCCTCAGACCTCTGTAGGAGACACATCCTTGGGCAAGTAGGCCTGAGCTGTATAAAAAGGTGGCTGAGAAAGTTACAGAGAACAAGCAAGTTAGCAGTGTTTCTCCATTCTGGTTTCTGTTTAACTTACTGGCTTGAATTCCTGCTTTTCCTTCCCTGAACTATATAACCTGTAAAATGAAATAATTTCTTTCTCCCCAAGTTGTCTTTGGTCACGGTGTTTATCACAGCAACAGAAATAAGATTAAAATACCATGCAGGCTTTCTCTGGTGTTGTGCATTTTCTATCCTTGTCACACAGGCATGGGTCAGATGTGTGCATGGAGCAGCATGAGCAGTGGCTGGCATTAGCTGAGGGCTCATGGTGTGTTCACACTCTATCCTAAAGGACTTACAGATGTGAGCTCATGAATTCCTCATAATAACCTTCATGATTAGTAGCATATCTATCCACACATCCCACACAGACCTCATCCAATGCAGATCAAAGCTATGTTGTCTATTACTTTCTTTAGACAAGAGATAGCCTTATCTCTAAACTCAACCTTTCAACCTCCCCTTGCTTTAGGTGAAATTTTATGAGTTGATAGAAATATGACTTCCTTTGGACGTTTATAGAATGATAATTGCAACTTGACATAGCTGTAGGAAACATCCAGAGAGTATTTTTTGGAGAGAAAAGAATGATGGAATTAAACCCAGGTCTTCACATGTGTTAGGCAAGTGCTAGACCAAATATTCAAATAGTGCCACTTCGTGAAACGTGGGAGTATTAGAAGTCTTGAGTGAATGAGGACTATTGAAATGAACACAGCCCAGCACCCCAAACTCATGAACATGACAAAGCCTTCCCTGGGTCAGACCCAGAGAAATGCCAAAACCTCCCTCTAATCATATGTGGTGTTGACAGTATGTGCAGATATGTAGATCACAGCTTCCTCCTCTGGGGTGTTTCTATCCTGAGACTACTGCCCTAGAGAGACCTCCCACTAAGATTATGTAAACTTTGTTTTACCTCCTTGTTCAGCTGAATATTGTAATCTTGCCTCTTCATTCAGCTGTATACAAAAACCTGCCTCATTGATAGATGTATAAGATAAACACACTGAATATCCAAAGATCTGCTGGTGTGTCCCTATCAGAGCACACATCCCATGTCATCTGTAAGTGTCTCCGTGTGTCTAGTCTTTCTTCATTCCCTAATCTGCCCAGTTGGGCCTATCCCTTAACTGTGCAGATCACAGCAAATAGCATGAAAACAATGTCGCTTGTCTACAGAGAACTTACATTATTCAGATGAGGAAAGGCTCCCATGAAAAGTACAAAATTAATGATAAAGAGAGGAGTTCAAGTACAATTCTATGCAATGGGATTAAAACATGGGACACATATTCTAGCAGCACACGGTCTACATTAAAACTTGAAAGATTTTAAGGAACTGTAGCGATAGGGTAAGGGCACTACAGCTTCATCAATTTTTAGACTACCCAGGAGACTCCTACCAAGATTAGCTCAACCCACCTCCTTGTATGCAATAAACCTGTATCCACATTCAGCTGCATACAATAAACCTGTCACCAACATTTATATATATAAAACAACACTCTGAGTTTCTGAGCCACTGCTGGTGGAGAAGAGTCAGAGGCTCATACAACTTTTATGTGTGTCTGTCCTTTTTTCATTCTCTCACTACCAAGTCAGGTTTCCAGGACCTAGTTACATGGGTTATGAAAAAAATTACAACCTGAGTGAAAGATTAATTTTTCTTTACATAAAGATTCTGGGGCCATTATATTGTTATGCCCACATGTAAGAATTTCCACAATCGCTGCCAGGGAGGCTGTAACACGAGTGAGTGAGGATTTTATTGTTACATATAGGTTACATACAGGTTCCAGTGAGCTCGACCCCAGGTCGATAGTGGAAAGCCTAAGGTCTCTGCCGCCCCAACGGGTGGGGGTCTTTAAAGGAAAACATACGTTAGCAAGTATGCGACGTACCTTGGCATTTCAGGATTGGGCAAAGGGGTAAGGTACAGCAGCCACTGGCTAAGTCCTCTGGCATGAATCCAACCGCAGCTGGGGAGTTCTCTTGCAGACCTGGGCCCTGCCCTCAGAGGCCAAGGTGTGGATGAATCCTTGAAACTGGGCCCCGCCCTCCAGGTCCTCACATATATATGTACATATATATATTTGCAAGAACTTAACATGTAAAGTGTCTATATCTTTTAGTTCTCTCTAATACCACAGTCCACAACTATCTCTCTGTTTTTCAGGTTGGGCTTCCCGATGATGCTTGTGTCCTGCACCATAGGGATGTGCTATCTTTTGATTGCTCATGTTGTGGTGGGATGGAATTAATAGCTAGCCATCATTTGAAGACCAAGGGAATCCCATTCATCACCAATACCAGCCAGAAGATTTCCCCACAAGACCTCTGGAGAAGAAAAAAAGCTGACTATGCCACACATTGGAACAGAGTTTTTTTCTATAACAGTATTGTTCAGAAGGATGATGAGAAACCATAGTGTCTTCTTCCTGCAGACAAAACGTGAGAAATAGAAGTCAGTTGACCAAAATTTTCTACAGAAAATATGTATATTTCAGAATGCTTCTTGCAATTCTATATAAGAGATGGCACTTACCCCCTATGAGGGGTGGATGGGGGATAGGATGGGAGCAAGTGGGGTGATTGGGAGGGGGGGGAGGGGGAAAAATGGTTGGTATGTAAAATGAATAAAAATTTTAAATAAAAAAGAGATGCCACAAACCCATCCAAACAGCTGTGCCTTTTGATTGTCAGTTCTCCTAAGAATAAACACAGTTTTTCTTAATGTAATTCCCCCATTTTAAAATAGTCAACATTGAATTTGTAGACCCCTTAAATATGTCTCTTTCTTGGAAGAGACACACCACTGTTAAGAAAACATTTTGTGCATTAAAAAAGCCAAAGAATTCCTTGACAGAAGCTCTTGTAATTCATTTGCCATAGTAGTTTAGATAACATCAAACTGCATTGTATCCATATTTATTTTTTCTCTGGAATTTTAAATTAGTGTTTAAAATCCTAGACATTTGATTTATAGAAGACTAGAAATGTCTTTTAACTAGAGTTTTATGTTAACAACCCAGAATAATAACTTTCCCTTTTGAAAATGACACATGCTATTTTCACCAATTACATCAAAGCTTGGTAAATATGCTTGCACTTGGGGAGGCTTTAGATGTTCAACAACATTTTTAGGTATGGATCTTTTGTGTAACACCCCATGTCAGACAGAAGTAATGATAACAAGGAGCCAGAGGAAGCCTGTGCCTTCCTGCTTTGTTTTCCAGGGCCATGGCTGTGCCCCAGATACACTCCCTCAATTCTCAACTGTCTATGTCTAATCATGAGACATGAAAAGTGTCCACCAAGGACTCTACACAGAAAAGCATCTAATTTTAGAAGGCTTAACAAGATTAGAGAGCTAAGAAATGCAGCATAGGAGTCCTTTCTAGTTCTGTTTTCTGTTGCTAATACTCTTTGGAATGGATCTAGTTTTCCTAGAAATCAAAGCATGTATTCATGAATACCGCTCTTCTGAAATGCTGCCTCTATTTGTGGGAACATTCCTCTTTTTTGCGCATGATTTCTCTTGAGCCATGGATTATCTCTGAATGTCTTTGGAAGCAGTGGTAGGTAGCATGCATCACATGTTTTGTTTTCAAATCTTGTCTCAACATTCTATGTTTGCCTGTTTGAGCCTGACCTCAGGTACCTGATAAACCCAGAAGGAAGCACACCTCCTGGTTTGACCATCTCTGTGTCCTGTTGTCTTCATGGACGCCTGAGCTGTCCTGCTCTTTCACTAGAGGCATTGTCTTTGTCCACTCTGTGATTCTTCATGTCAGGAGTGGCCTCCATATCCTTGCTCTTTATGCTCCTTCCTGCTCACTTCTGCCCCCTCAATGCTCAAGCAATTCCCTCATCAGCTCCTCAGTTTTCCATCTTGTCCTTCTAGGCCTACTGACTGATTTTTCTCCATCATGTCCTCAGACTCCCCAGGCCTCCTAAACATTCACTTTTGATTTTTTGGCTCCCACAGTGTTCCCTCTCCTTCCCTTTACCTTCCAACCCTAATTTGACTGTAGGTAGCTGCACTATTTCTTCACCTCAAGCACCTCTTTGATGTCTCTTATATTTCTAGCCATTTAGTCCAGGTTACCTTCTGTTATGGTTTGCTTATGATGTGAGGTTTTTTTTCCCTTTCAGCATTCATGTATTAGAAGCTTGGTCCCCAGTGTGGTGATTGCAGTAGATGCTAGAACCTTTAAGAAGCAAAGCCTGATAATAGTGGAAATGTTTTCAGAAGGGATTAACTTAGATCTGAGGTTTGTCTTTTAGTTCCTTCAAAAGTAGGTGGTTATAAAAGAGCAAGGCTGTCTCTTCCCTGCTACTGAGCTTCCTATATCACTATGCAATATTTTCTTTTTCATAGGCTCCTAACATGATACTATCCACTTTACCAAGCTAGTCAGAGGACACACAGTAGGGCCTATTATGGAGGAAGAAGGGTCATTGCCAGCACCTGAAGTCACAGGAAGCTGCATGGTGAGACTGGGTATTCTCAACAGGATCATGATTTTCCTGGCCTTACCCACCTTGGGATCTCACTATGTTGACAGAGAAAAAAGAACTTAGGCCCATTACCGTACCCCTACTGCACCAGTACTTCCCAAAGCTCATCTATGCTAAGGATTTGAGTGAATAATGGTATCCTTTCTGGACAGTGCTTATATTACTATCTGAATAAGGAAACTTCTGAGTTCTGAGAGGTTTGCACACAATCAGAATTTTCAAAGCTTTCATCATGTGTCAAAAATTAATCAACATCTCCTACTCTTTGTTAGAGTTTTCTTGCTAGGGCTCAGATCAACATACTAGGTCTTTAATTCCAATTATATGTAGTCATGCATACATGTAGACCATTCAAAGCCTATATCTCCTCCTCTATGGAATAGCATCATTTGATTTCATCACATGACCAACCTCTAAGCAGGGTGGTGAGATCATGTAGTAATTTGCATATTCATAATATTCTATGTGTAAAGCAGACTTAATTCAGGTTGTACTGGTGTCATTCAAAAGACCTGGAGAAAGTGAGAGGGGCTGAAGGCAAGGTCTTCAGCAAATGTGTATATATTGTAAAGCAACAGTCCAGGTGCAAACAGCAGATGGCTAGGAAGGATTTGTCAGTGGAAGGAGACTCAGCCCACTTCTGAAGTTCCTGTTCTGTATCTCTTACTTCTTTCCCCTCTAGTGTCATCCTGCTCTACTTCCAATCTTATTTCACTGAGAACAATGAGGAAACCTTCAGAAGAAAATAAAATTCTCATTGGTAACTTTGTACATATGCCTCCACCAGGGCCTAAGTGCTCTATCTTCCCTGACAAATGGGAGCATAATCTGCCCTCTATTCAAAGCTGTGCTCTAAGTGCACTCAAATTTCCTTATGTGCTTTCAGATGTTCCTGATGTGTAAGTGGGATTGGAAATATTTTACATTCTAGGAAATATTGAGACAGGGTCCCAGGTGATATTTTCATGGCTAGTCTCTAAGCTGGAGAATGGACTCCTGAGCTAGGTGAGGAAGGAGAGCACTTATAGTCAGTAGGGATTTCAGAGATCAGTCTCTCTTATCTTTGCTGGCTTACCTGCTATTATAACCTGCTCATGTTCAACTGAAAGCAAATACAACCAATCTTGGCTGTCTTTTCTGGCTCAGATGGGTCAGGTAGCACTGGCCTATGGTGTTCCCTTCTGTTGGTGGAGAATATGAAGGCCCCACTGCTCTTCCATTCTGGGTCTCATCTATTCTGGTTTCTGTTCCTCCACCTATTTTTCATAGTTTTCCATTGGACATTTTCCATGTTTTAAGAGCCACACAGAATGTGAAGAAATTGGGAGAAAGTAGACACTACATTTAATTAAATATTACAAAATAATTCACATGATCAAATATAATGCTCTTAAAAGTAATTAAGAGCTAAACCCCAAGCTAAACTGAATTTCAAGCAATAATAGTTCTACTTCTTAGAATTTCAAATGGAAAGGAGACAATTTTAGGCAAAAAGAAAAGATAGGAAAACAGGTTATAAGTATCTTCTTTATTAATTCCTGCTGGGATTACTGCTAGAAAAATAGACCTTCAGGTGTTTGCCATATCGAGAAGAAAGCTCTCTACTCTGCTTCACTTGTTGAAGGCTTTTTTGCTCATTGGATGGCCATTGCCATTCTGATATTGGATCCTCAATGGGATATGCAACCACTAGCAGAACATGCCAAAACTGGTTGTTATAAATCAGTGTCATATTCAGCAGCTTTCTGCCTTTGCACAGAGGACTCAGACCTGAGATAAAGAAATCTACTGAATAAGAAATGGAAAAGAGAATCTCAGGCATTGGAGACAAGATAGAAGAAATTAATATATCAGTTAAAGAAAAAACATACTCCTGTTACAAAATATCTGGAAAATCTAGGATACTATGGAAAAACAAAATCTAAAAGTAATAGGAATGAAGGAAGGAGAAGAACCATAGATCAAAGGTGTGGAAAATATTTCAACAAAATAATAAAAGAAAATATCCCCAATTGAAAGAAGGGGCCAATCAATGTACAAGAAGCATCCAAACACCATATAGATAGAACTAGAAAAAAAAAATTCCCATTACACATAATAATCAAATCAGTAAATGTACAAAAGAAAGAAAGAATATTAAAAGTTGAAAAGGAAAAAGACTAAGTAACATAAAGGTAGACTCAGTAGACTAACATCTAACTTATCATTAGAGATGCTAATAGTCAGGGAGATCAAGACAAATGTTCTACAAACCATAGATGTCAGCCTCAGTTTTTATACCTAGCAAAATTTTCAATTACAAGAGATGGAAAGAAGGAAAACATTACATGATAAAGCCAAGTTTAAACATATCTATTTACAAATCCAGCTCTACAGTCTACAGAAGGTGTAAGAAAAATAAATAAATAAAACCTCAGCCTAAAGAGGTTAGCCAAAACCCAAAAACCCCCCCAAAAAAACAAAAAAACCCAAGAAGAATGAATAACTACAGACCAGTAAATCAAAAGGAGTACCCACACAATTACAAAAAATAAGAGGAATTATTTAACTGTGTTCATTCATTGATAACTCTCAATTAGTAGTCACAATTCCCAATAAAATGACAGACTAACAGACTGGATTAAAACAGAATCAATCTTTCTGTTTCATCTAAGAAACACACCTCACTATCAAGGATAAACATCACCTCAGGGATAAAAGGTGGAAAAGATATTTTAAACAAATGAACTCAAGAAGCAAGCAGATATACACATTTCAATATGTGACAAACTAGACTTTAAACCAAGAGTAATAAGAAGGGATAGGAAAGGACATTACATATTTATCAAGGGAAAATTCCACCTAGAAGATAATGCAATTCTAAATATTTATGCATGTAAGTTCATAAAGCAAACACTATTACAGCTAAAATCACATATTGAACTTGACACAATGATAATTAGTGACTCCAATATCATACTTTCATAGGTGAACTGGTCATCCAAACAAAAACTAAACAGAAACTCCAGTGTAAGATAATGTAACAGATCAACTGGACCTAACAAATACCTATGGAACATTTCGTCCAAAGGCTAAAGAGTATTTATAGTTCTCAGGAGTTCAAAGAACTTTATCCAAAACTGACTACATATTAGGATACAAAGTAGGTCTCAACAGATATAAGAAAATCAAAATAATGCTGCATCCTATCTGACCACCATGTGTTGAAACTGGATCTCAACAACAACAGAAACAATACAAAGTATACAGACTAATAGAAACTTAACAACTCATGACTGAATAAAAAAATGGACCAGTATACAAATTAATAAGAAATATGGAAGCTTTTACATATTGAATAAAGCTGAAAAACAACATGCCAATATGGGGCATGTTGCTGAAGACAATACCTTCATAACTCACTGAACACACAGAAGCTGAGCTGGTGCCTACCTGGAGATGCTCTGCAGGCTACCAGAAGAAAAAGGTAAACAGCAAATCAGCTATAAACCATGAACTCTAAACAGAAATCTATCTGCATGATGTGCTGGTGCTGTTCACTCTCTGATTGGATTTGAAACCCACCTCAGGAGATAGAACTCATCTCTGACACTGCTTAGGTGGCCAAGAACCTAGTACTAGATATGCCATGGGCAAAACCAAATGCTATTGTTCTGCTAAAGGGAGAGGAGAGGAGAGGAGAGGAGAGGAGGGGAGGGGAGGGGAGGGGAGGGGACGGGACGGGACGGGACGGGACGGGACGGGACAGGACAGGACAGGACAGGAGAGGAGAGCAGGAGAGGGAGAGAGAGAAACAGTCAGTCCTAAGTAGAAAGATTGTAAGTGCAAGAGGGAGTGGATGACACCAATAAAAGCCCTTTCACACACAAAAGGACTAATGCACATATAAACTCATGGAGTCTGTGGCAGCACTCAGAGCCTGCACAAATCCAAGTCAGATGGACTCCCAGCTCTTAGAGGGAAGTGGATAATATTTCATATCCCTAATCAAGAATCTATCTTTAATCTGCATCTACTTACAAGGGAAAAACTAGTTTTTGCTAATGGATTTTCATTGGGTACATAAAGGATAGGTTGCATACCCAGTATTAAATGGACGACCCAAAAAGAACTAAATGCCATTTTATAGATTAAAAAAAAAAAAAAAAGCTCATATTACTTTGTTTAGGTGTTTCTTGTCTTACTGGTCCTTTGCTTGTATATTAGGTTTTCTATTTTTTAGGATGTTTTCTACATGTTTCTTGTGTTTTTGTTTCTTCTTTTTATTTAACTTTTTCAGAGGGAGAGGAGAGGGCATGGAGTTGGGTGGGTGAGGTGGGAAGGAAGAATCTGGGAGGAATTGGGGGAAGGAAACATAATCAGAATATATTGTATAAAAATGTATTTTCACTCAAATAAAAATTATAGGAGAGAAGTATTACTTTTAATTATAGGCATAGATGAGGGGAAAAAATCCCAAGTCAGTTTTCAAGATCAACGAGGTCATAGAAAACTTCCTCAAAGAAAGACACACCCATACATATAAAAGAAGCACCTAGAATATCAAATAGACAAGACTAGAAAGAGAGTTTCCAATGCATGTTGTCTTAGTTACAATTTCTATTGCTGTGAAAACATTTAATTGTAGCTGGCTTTCAGTTTCAGAGGTTCGGTACATTATTATCATGGTGGGACATGGAGGCATACAGACAGACATGATGCTGGAGAGGTATCTGAAAATTCTACATCTTGCAGGCAATAGAAAGTGAGCATCTCCACAGTGACACACTTCCTCCAAAAGGCCACACTTCCTAATACTGTCACTCCCTATGACCTTCTAGAGGCCAATCACATTCAAACTAGCATACATATCTTACCTAAAATACTTAGTATGCAGAGCAAAGAAAGACTATTGAAAGCTACAAAGAGAAACAAAACAAATAACCCCACCCCCCAAGCTACTTATAAAGGAAAACCCATCAGAACAAAGCTGATTTCTCAGTGGAAACTATGAAACCCACAAGAGCTTAAACTAATATTTTAACCTAAAACTAATCAGAAGAGATAAAGAAAGGTACTTTATTCTAACAATGGGAGCCATGTATTACTACAACTCCTAAAAGACCATGGTGGCCAACTTAGACTACTCATGAAGAATATCCACTATAGTTAAAAGAAAAAAATCTTTTCATAATGTAAACGGCTTTAAAAAAATTATACCCAACAACCCAAACCTAAAGAAAACACAAGAATGACATATTTTAGGCTGAATAGTGAAATGAGCATAGCCAAGATACTATAGAAAGAAATATAAAACCTTAATAATAAAACACAAAATACTCCTGAGAATACAACACCCCAAATCAATAATGTGATAGCCACAATCAACATATATATTCCAATAATAAGTTTAAATATCACTGACTTCAATTCTCCAATTAAAAGACATGAGCTGGGTGAACAGAAACAAAATCCATCTATCTTGTGTCTGAAAGAAACACATTGTAACTTTAAAGATAGGCACCACCTTAATGGAAAAGGATAGACAAAAAAGGCTCCAATCAAATGTGACCAAGAAACAAACAGGCATTTCTATTTTGATAGCTGAAAAACAATATTTTAAATTAAAACTAATCAGAAGAGATAAAGACAGGCATTTTATTCTAACCAAGGGAACATTAACCAAGAAGACATCACTGTCCTAAACACATATGCACCAAACTCTGGTGCATCCAGTTCTATAAAAGACACATTCCTAGACTGAAAGACATGGATTAAATTCAACTCAGAAATAGTAGTTGATTTCAAGAAATAATTGATTGAAAATGATGCACACCCATTCGCACTCCAAAGGCATTAGCTCTACTATGTTCATAGCAGCATTATTCGTAAGAGCAGGAACCTGGAAGCAACTTAGATGTCCCTCAACTGAAGAATGGGTTAACAAACTGTGGTCCATCTACACAATGGAGTACTACTCAACAGTAAGAAAAAAATAATATCCTAAAATTTGCAGGCAAATGGATAGATTTGGAGAATATCCTCCTGAGCGAAGTCTCACAAACCCAGAAAGATAAGCATGGGATGTACTCACTCATTAGTGGACTCTAAACAAAAAAAGCAAAAAGCAAAGCATGTCCAAGCTGCAAACCATAACCTCTGAACAGCTTTGGATCTGAAACAGCTGGGACTGGCACCTTGGATCCCACTCCCTCTAGAGGAACACCTGACTCAGTCTTGATGTTGTGGTGAGGAAACTGGATCTGCCAGGAGTGGATGCTGAACTGAGCAATGTTGGGACCTTGGGACCTCCTGCCCTTGCTGGGGAGGAGATGGGGAGATGTGGAGAAGAGAGAGTGACTGGAGGGGGTGGTGGGGGAAAGGGACCTTGAACAAAGAAATACATGGATAGAAAATGTGACTTTATTCATAATAAAAAAAAAAAGAAGAAAAAAGAAAATGATGCACACCAATGGGTAGATTTTTGCCAGTTATATATCCAACAAGGGACTAATGCCCATAATATAAAAGAACTAAAAAAAATACATATAAACAAAAATCTAAGATTTAAAACTACAAACAACAACAAAATCAACCATGACTCACTCAAAAAATAATCTGTATGGGAACTGAACAGAGTATCCCCCAAAACAAAGTAAAAATGCCTAAGAAATATGTTAACCTTTCCTAAAAATTAGGTAAATGCAGATCAAAACAGCATTGAGATTTCATCTTACCCCAGTCAGAATGGTAAATGTTAACAAAACTACTCACAACAAATGCTAGAAGGCATATAGGGAAAAGAAACTTCCCATTCATTGGTGTGGTGGGGTTGCAAAATAGTCCAACATTTCTAGAAATCAGTGTAGAGAATTCTTAAAAAGCTAAAGATAATTGTGCCATATGACCATGCCATACCACTCTTTGGTATATATCCAAATGACTTCATATCCTACTTTACAGATACTTGTTCAGTCATAATCTTGCTGATCTATTCACAATGCTAGGAAAATGGAAACAATGTGCATGCCCTCAACTGTCAGATGGATATTAAAAATGTAGGGAATTACAGAGTTGGTCTGATCTAGCTGCATTGAGAGCCATGGATAATGCTGTTTTTAAAGTTTGATCCCATGGCTCCTGGGGCACTTTGTGTGCCTTTCAGTTCTTGAGAAGTCAATAAATCTCCTCAGGTAGTGTATCGCAAAGGCCACCTATGTGGGCTCTATGTTCCCTGGAGCTTGGTGAAGCATGCAGAACTTGGTTGAATGATCAGTATTGGATATTAATCTTGTATTGTCCTGTTTGACTTGTAACCTGTCATTTTCTGTTGTAACAGACAGAAGACACTACAGAAAGCCACAACTAATCAAAAGTAGGAGTTGTTGCCCTCAGTCCCAATGGATACCTCTATAAAACTCTCTTGCTATTAAGGCTTGGGGAACATTTTGGATGAGGGAACAGAAAGATTTTAAGAGCCAGAAGAACAAGGAGTTTGCTGCGAGATTGTTTTCTTATAATGTCAGAAGCTATATCCATGAGGTCTCACCAACATGGCTTCCCAAGCATGAGCAGAACAAAGATGACACCAATTAACATTCCAAAGGCCTCAGCCTCAGATGAAGAATGGTAGGAAACTGGGGGAAGTTGGGAGCATCAGGGGCAATCTTTCCCTGGGAAAATGGTAAGCTCTGAAAATGTACTTAAAAGAAACATTATATAAACTAAGAAGTTACATAACTTAAGAATATATTTTAAGACTATATCTGTTTATACATTTACATCTATGCATGCTATAATAACAATTAAAGAAATAGTGGCCATGAATCTAAAGGACATTAGAGGGGATTATATGGAAGGTCTTGGAGGGAGGAAAAGGAAGGGAAAAATGTCATAGTTGTATTATAATCCCCTCAAGTAAATAAATAAAAAGGAAAAAAAGATATCTTGTAATTTGCAGGCAAATGGATGGATTTGGAGAATGTCCTCCTGAGCGAGGTATCACAATCCCAGAAAGATAAGCAGGGGATGTACTCACTCATTAGTGGACTCTAAACAAAAAAAGCAAAAGCAAAGCATTTCCAAGCTGCAAACTACAACCACTGAATAGCTTGGGATCTGAAACACCTTAGACTGGCTCTTTGGATTCCACTCCCCCTAGAGGAACACCTGACTCAGTCTTGATGTTGTGGTGAGGAAACTGGATCTGCCAGGAGTGGATGCTGAACTGAGCAATGTTGGGACCTTGGGACCTCCTGCCCATGCTGGGGAGGAGATCCAGGAGATGTGGAGAAGAGAGAGCGATTGGAGGGGGTGGGAGGGGGAAGGGACCTTGATTAAGTTTATACACAAATAGAAAATGTGACTTTATTCATAATAATAAAAAAAGAAAAAAGTGTCAGAAAAGTTATAGTCATCATGAGATTTCATCAACATAGCCTTCAAAACAAGACTTGAACAAGGATGCCACCTATAGACACTGAAGGAAGAAAACTCCTGAAGTTGGGGGGGAAGGAGGGCGGGTCAGAATGGGGACAGGGACCAGGTAACTCAACCCTAGACACATGACTGCAGGCAGTCAAGGCATCCTGAAAGTCACAGAACTAGCCTTCCCAAGGAAGAGCACATCAATTGATTATCCAATACTAAACAGTTAGATCTGTACATGCAAACATATATGCATACTTTCATATATACATGCATGTGTACACACATATACAGACATGTATATAACATTATACATGCTGAGAAGGCTGTACTTATATATTTAAATGGATTATATAATTATATATTTTATTTTAGAATTTTAAAAGTTTTATATATTCATGTATTATTCATATAATTCAAGAGAGAGGGAACATATGGGAGTAGATGGAGAGAGGATAGCGGAGGGGGAAATGATGTAATTATAATCTCAAAAATAAAAACTATGACAACAAAAAAAGACTTAGCACATGAAAGAAACTAACTCTGATTAGAAAAAGACAAAAAAAAAATCATAATTCAAGGGGGCACACATATAAAGCTAAAATGCATTATAGAAAATTTAGAGTACTAATAAAAACAAAACTATTTACATTGTATTAGGCTTTGTAAGAAATTTAGGGCTAATTTATGTAGCCAGACATGTGGGTCCTAGGCAAAGGCTCTGCCATTTTGTGTAGTAGGCTCACAGGGCTGGGTATCCTGGAACCAATATCCTCAGCAGGCTCAAGGGTGACCATACTTTAAATGTTGATGCTTTTTTTTGTACCTTAAATGGATTCAAGTTATTAGAAGATCTTACATGTATGCTCCTCAGGCTGAGGGTGGAACATCCAGACCTTTAGCACTGATTTTAATATTTTTGCCTGGGGTACTGTTGCTAAAATTTCTTCCCTGGGGGAGCAGTAAAGCAACTTCTGTCCCAAGTTCCCAACGGCAAACCATGGCATGATTCTACCAAGTTCAGTCTGGGTTGCTGATGGATTTCGGTTTCCTCACAGATGTTAGGATTTGAGAGAAGCCCCCTGCCCCCCAAGAAAGACTGACAGTCATGTATGTAATAAATAAGAGAAGTTTATTGTTTCCAACATTAGGATGCTAAGTGGTGACCATGAAGAGAGGTAGCACAAGTTCCTTCTCAGTGGAGTAAGAGTAGGAGTTAGGAACTTCCAAAGGCAGGATAGAGAAAGCTATGTCTTTAGCTAATGGACACTGTGGGTCTCCTACTGATTGGTTGCCCCTGTACTGTGGTCTTCCTGAGAACTACTTGCTGAGCTCCAGCTAGTTCCAGTGAAGTGAATCTAAGGCCTGGTTTCTGTCAGGGCTAATAGAAGAACCTGTCATAGCTCTGGTCTGGCTCTGCGGCCCTCTGAACAGAGACTAGGCAAGGGGTTACTTAGAGGAGTGTGGTCACTCCCTCCACAATTGACACACACTGGAAAAGCCTTTCCCAACAGGAATGCTGAAGCTGCTGCTCTAGTTTCCCCCCAACTCTATATATTCTAGGCTCTGGCCCAGGCCACATGGAGCCTTCCTGGTGGTAGATAGCCACTAGATACTCAAGTCAGAATCTGAATCTTGAGCCCTATTCTCAGCCTCTTCACTGGTTTGAAAACTGTCCACCAGGTCACCTGGGATGATCTTTTGCAAGGGGAAATGCTGAAACTTCCAACATGGTGATTTCTTGGCCCAGAGGGCTGTCTCACAATACTCACCAGCATGTCCTCTGCACCATGGACCTAACATAGGGCCTAAGTGTGTGAGGGGACCCTGGTAGCTTTTGTTACCCTTCAACCTCATACATTTTTGCCTCCCGTGGTAGAAAATCAATGAGGAATTCAGGTGAAAATGGATTTAGTTATTAGGAGGAAGCAGTTGCTAAGAGATCAGAAGTGGAGACAGTGATGCCTTCTACTCACAGGGACAGAGGCTGCAGGTCGTCTGAATCAAGCAATTGTGTTGGGTAGAAGCTGCCAGGAACATGAGTGGGCCTCCCTCCCTGTCTGATAGATTCACTAGTTTGTATATTATCTTAGCAGGACCCTAAGATTGAACTGCAGCTACCCTGCAAGGCAGATGACTGGTGGTGGATGGCCAGTGGTGCTCAAACCTCAAGCACACTGTTTAATTCAAACCTTAGTACCTCCTGTAACCTAGCAGGCACAGGTCAGGTTGTCTGAGGCACTGCTGTAACTCTAGAAAGTTAAGTTAAAACCTTGACCGCAGGGGCTGGAGAGATGGCTCAGTGGTTAAGAGCACTGTCTCCTCTTTCAGAGGACCCGGGTTCGATTCCCAGCACCCACATGGCAGCTAACAACTGTCTGTAGTTCTAGTTCCAGGCAAACACCAAGGCAAGTAAATAAATAAAGTTTTTTTTTTTTTTTTTTTTTTTTTTTTAAAAAAAAAAAAAAAAACCCTTGACTGCATGCTTTTAGGAGATGCACTATCCTGGCTTCCGAAAGTGATTATAGTTGAGGTTCCACACAGCATTCATGGGCCCAACATGTTCCTGCTCCCTTTTCAGGAGCCACTAGAAGCCACTTGTCTCCATAAAGTTTCTGTTGTGATTGTTAGCATTCAAGCACACCTGACCCACCCCTTGGGGACCTGACAGGCTGCATCATCTCTTAGCCAGTATGCTCAGGCAGTATCTTGGCCGATTTAGGGTCCTGACAATGCCGTGAGCGCATGTGGTTTCTCTACACATGTGCTATGTCCCCTCAAAAAAGGAAGGGTGATTCTGCCTGCTTTCTCTTTCTTTATTACCAAGAGTTCGCCTCTGCATCTCCTTTCTTCCTGCTTTCTCATCTCTTTTCTGTTCCTCCTCTCCTCTCCCCCTCCCCCAATAAAATCTCCACATGAGTGCTGGCTGCGTGGTGTGTCTCCATGGCTCCCGCCCACACCACTCTTAAAATACAACAGTGATAGAACACCACAACCAAAAGCAACTTGGGGAGGAAAGGGTTTATTTCACTTCCATGGAGACATTATAGTTCATCATTGTAGGAAGTCAGGACGGGAAGTTGAAGCAGGAACCTGGAGGCAGGAACTGAAGCAGCGGCCATAGAAGAATCATGGATTACCGGCTTGCTTCCCACAGCTAGTTCAGTTTGTTTTTATACCATTGAGGACCCACTACCTGCCTGAGAATGGCAGTAGCCACAGTTAACTGTACCCTTCCGCATCAGTCATTAATAATAATGAAAAATGCCCCAAACTTACCTAAAGACACATTTTGTGGAGCTATTTTCTCTGTTGAGGCTCTCCTTTCTCAAATGGCTCTAGCTTGTGTCAAATTGACACAAAAATAGCCAACACAGTTACAGTTCCTCTCGTTGCTCTATATGGTCACGGCAGTTCCATGTGGCTCCCTGCTGACACTTAAATCCTAGTAAACACAGATCTGGAAGTTTCTCTGATCCCTGTGCCCACCTCAGGTGGTTGGGAAAGATATACAGCTTTGCATACATGCTTTTTTCCTATGCTGCTTATATTGCACAAGTAGGTCAGAAAACAAACCCATGCAGTGGCCAGTAAAGCTTCCCCAGTGTTGGATTTGCTTGCAGTGTATGCTTGAGAGAATGAAAAGCAGGCCTTCTAATCGGGTATCATCTAACACCGGGCCTCAAGAGGCGACTGCTTTCACTGAGCACTGTACATTCTACCCAGTCACTGTTGTAGGGCCTGCTCACTGGCCAGGTGCTTTTTAATCCATACAGACACTCTGGTGGGCCTTCATAAAAATGGGTGTGAACTGAAACATGGCTGCGGGGTTTTTGATGCCTGGAATGCTATTTTGAGAACAAAAGTAGACTTTTAGTTGGTTGAACTCAAGTTTCTTCATAGTCTGTTCTGTTCTATTGCCTCTCTCTGGTATGTATTTTGCAAACACTCCCCCCCCCCAATGTACGAGAAGCTCCCTTGTCTCTCTTGTCTCTTTCTGCAATCCCGATTCTCCCACAGGTAGAGTCCAGCTTGCACTGGACAGGTGCGTGGAAGGTTGAGGTGGCTGCAGACTGGTTTTTTGTTTCTCAGTTTCTGGCTGATTTGCAATTTAACATGATGCTTCACCGTTGTGTAGAGTCTGTGTAATTACCAATCTGCTGTGCAAGAGGACCACATCTTTCTTTGCAACTTTTCCCCTCATTGACAATGCTCAGCCTCTCTAGCTTAGATGGGAGACAGATATGTCCACTTTCTCCATCATGCCCAGGCCTAAGATAAATGCTTCTTCTAGTAGACAGACATTGCTGGTGAAGGGAGTGCACTGTCTGCCTCCCAGAAAACAGTGTCTTTAGGATTTCTTAAAAATAAGCATTTTTTTTTTCCCAGCAAAAGTCAAAGAGAAATGTTCAAGGCAGCTGGATAAAGCACATTTGCTCTAAGTTGTCTTGTATAGTGACTAATATTTGTCATGTAACTTTAATGAGAAGTATGCTATCCAAAACATTTAAATGATCATTTGAATAGGAGTCACTTGAGATAATTCATAATAACTCAGTCATATTTCCCTTGAGCTTTCTTTCTCTAGGAAAGGGTTTACCACAAATAAATCCTCTATCCTGCTATATGAGTTAGATCTCTTCTCCCTTCAAAATTTTGTTCTTTCCAACCATATCCACAAAGGAAACCACTTGCATTGAGGATACAGTTTAGTGGTAGTATGGTGAAGTTTGGAGGGGATTGTCAAACTCTGGGCTCTAGAAGCCTCCGGAAGCTATGCTTGTGCCTAGTATGTCTAGTATGCCAGTTATAGAGACAGGGAATAATGAGGAGCAGAGAAAGAAAGTAGAGCCCTGGATGATAAGACTAGGAATTTCTCTCACACCTGTTGCAGGAACAGAGATCTCTTTAGGGGTGTCCATAGCCTTGGGTGACTTACATCTTCCTCCTCCACACATGGTCCTGGCCTATGTCCAGCTAAGCTAGCATTAGCATGAGATTAGATTCTGTGAAGCATCTGGTTTCTTAACCATTGGATGATTTTTCTCTGAAAGAATCTGAAGACAAAGCATGCTGCATAGTTTTATGTCAACTCGACACAATCTAAAGTCATGTAACAGGAGGGAAACTCAGTTAAGAAAATGCTTTCATAATATCTGACTGTAGAAAACCTTGTAGGCCTTTGTCTTAATTAGTGATAGGTGGAGGAGGACTCAGCCCAGTGTGGGTGGAGTCAGTCTTTTGTATCCCAGGAGATCTGAGAGAGGTTCCTGTGCAGCAGGAACTGTGGGGATCTCATCTACTTTGGCAGCATGACAGAGGGGACAACCAGCTCTCCAGTGTCCAGCCTACCCACAGTCTGAATAAGGCAGTGGCTATGGGAGAAATGGCCTGTGCTGCCATGCTCAAAGCAGTCCCAGTGGAGTTCACTGGCACCCATCTCTCCCAAAGGTGGCCTCGGGTGCTGCCAGCAGCTGGTATTTCTGTCTATCACAGGAAACATTTTTTTTCATTCTTGTCTGATTTTCCCTTTAAATAAATACCTCGAATGGCACATTCAGCAGATCTTTCAGGATGGTGGTGGTGGTGGTAGTGAGGACCCTTAACTAGTACCTCATTTTGACTATTCCTTTACACTACTTTATTTATTTATTTATTTTACTCATTCTTTCCAGGCTTAACTTTGGGAACATATATACAAAAGGCTAAAACTTGTTCCTATAAATGAATTATATTTGTATTTCACTTGACGACACTTTTGAAAACATTTGCTAATTATAAGGTGACTATCCATTGATTTGTATTTCTTAATTATCTCTAACAGTTTCCAATAAGTTAGTAGCTTTTTGTTTTGTTTTGTTTTTAAAGGGGGATTCATAGCTTTATTCTTATTAAGGTTGAGTGTTAAAATTTACACTTCTGAATTCAAAATTCTTTAGTATCTGAACAAAATTTGGAGAGATGCCACAGAGATCCTAGAAAGATGCCAGCAAATGCCGAGGAAAGAAGACAACCATGCTGTTCTGAGAAAAGGGCTGAATGGGAGAAACACTCCCACAAATTCCGGAAAATTTCATGGGAGAAATAAGTCCTTGAGAACTTGAGTCCTCCAGGAAGGAAGATCCAGGCCATGGTGCTGTCATGTGTTGGGAGTTTAAGAAAAAGGCAAACTTGGAAACTGTGCCCTGGGAAATATGATGGAGAGCAACCAGGATTAGTAAGAAGTTTTGGGCGGCACCCAGGGCCCTTCAGAGATTAGATAAGGTGATTCTAGAGCCAAACTAATCACAGCTGTTGCATGACTTCCCATGACACTGGTTTGAAATGAAGAGCAAAGTTGAGGAGTGGAGGGAGATGGAAAAACAGATAAGGCATCTGCCATGCGGGCATAAAGACCCACATTCAGATCCCCAGGAGTTACTCTAACCTAGACACAGCACTGGACATCTGTAATCCCAGCACTCCTGTGGTAAGATGTGATGCAAGAATCAGAGAAATCCTAGAAGCTCAGGGGTCATATGACCAAGCTAACAAGACAATGACTCCAACAATGGGGTCCTGACAATGAATGACAAGTGACCCCAACAATTTGGAATGTGAGGACCAACACCCAAGCTTGTCCTGCGATCTTCCAATGTGTACCGCACATTCCTGTGATTGCAATGACTCTCGTTGAGGATGGCTAAAGTCCAAACATATTCATGGCCTAATTAGCATCAAAAGGACTCCACACAAATGCAGCAAAGACTATATGACTTTATATATATGCCAAAGACTATATGCCATCATATAAAAGTTGTTGAAGGCAATTGTCTAAAGAAAAAATTAAATAGTTTGTACATTGGTCTTTAATTTCTGGATGTTAAAATTTGGAAAGTAAAGAGCTAGGTTTTAAAAGTAAAAAAAGATTACAAAGGAACTGTGTTATTATTTCACATATAGAAACAATTTCAAACTCACAACCTGTAGGTAAGAGACCTGTGGTAGAATATTACTTTAACTATAGAAAGATGTGTGGTGATATGTTACATATTAATAAAACCTGGAATATCAAGAATACCTGGAATACCCACAGTCAAAACTAGGCAGAGGTAGCTCCTGGAGTTCCAAGGATAACAGAGCAGTGGTAACTCACATAGCTCTGTGAGTTCTGGATCTCTGGAAGTACAAAGCTGGGCTTCAATGGCACAGACCTTTAATCCCAGCACAGAGAAAGCTGGGAGTGGTGACCTACGCCTTTAATCCCATAACTGCAGAGATCTTTCTCTGTTTCTGTGAGTTCAAGGCAGAGTACTAAACAGAGTAGCTCATGCCTTTAATCTTAACCTGGATGGGATACAGCTGGGTGAAGAGGGTATTTATTAGGAAAACAGCAGCAATTAGAAGCAACCAGGAATGAGGCTGAGGAAACTAGAAGATAGCTGGGTGAGATTTGACTGTGCTGTTTCCTCTCTCTGATATTTCAACCTTTCTCAGATATCTGGCTCTGAGTCTCTTTTCATGCAACCAGAATTCATGCAACAAAGATGTGTCACATTTGTTTATGTTTCAGATTATTTAACTATGTAAAGATATGTTACATTTATTTATGCTGCATTTGTTTAATTGTGTAAAGATGTGTTGCTATTTTATCTTGCCAGCCTAAGGTACCTGATTGATCTAATAAAAAGCTGAATTTCCAAAAGCTAGGCAATAGAGGGATAGGCAGGGCTGGCAGACAGAGAGAATAAGTAGGAGAAGAGAAGAGGAGAGAATAAGAGGAGAGAACAGGGGAAAGAGAGAGGGGGAGGAAGGTGCCTGTGGCCAGCTAACCCGGCAGCTGCCAGTCAAACACAGTAAGATGTGCAGAAAGAGAAAAAGGTGAAGGGCCCTGAGGCAAGATATGGATGAGGAGAAATAAGTTGATATGGGTTGTAAGAGCTAGCATAAAGGGGCTGAAGAAGTGGCTCAGAGGTTAAGAGCACTGACTGCTCTACCAGAGGTCCTGAGTTCAATTCCCAGCAACCACATGGTGGCTCACAACTATCTGTGATGACAGACAGTGCCCTCTTCTGTATACTGTATACAAGATAAATGGAAAAATCTTTATAAGAGCTAGCATAAAGTGAGCATAGGATAGGGTTGAGCATTCGTAACTAATGGTGGATCTCTGCATCATAATTTGGGAGCTGGTTAGTGGCCCCCAAGAAGGCCTAATATAGAATTCAGCTCTGTTGTCCCAGGGAGAAGTGAGCTTGTGCAAATGATGACTGAACTGCTAAATTGCAGCCAGTGTGGTGTGACTCAAGAGAGAAATTAGGAAAAAGAAATTCCTTAGTATCTGAATAAACTTTGTGGAAACCACACTTTCCTAGTTCTTTTAGAGTGTAATTTACAGAGTAGCACATTTTCTTATATGACTCAGTTTCTCCAAATAGCTAGAGCTTAATGAAGTGAGCAGGTGATTAGACATAATCCTTAAGTCAGTTTCTGTTAGCCATTAATAGAACTTAGGAATTCATAAAACTTAATGATCAAACATAGTGTTAGTAAATTCAGTTTTCCATAAACTAGAGTTAAATTCAAGTTACAAATATAATAACAAATCGATTTTTCTTGCACTGATGTTTGCCCATGACTTCCATGGTTCACGATTAGGTAGCTCCTGGTCAATTGTGGCACTCGGTCTTGTGCGCCTCCTGTCACCTCTCTGGGCGGGGTCTGAGTCTGTCCTTCAGGGACCCCAGTCATTATCCGTTTGCTCAATTGGAGGTGGAGGTGGGTAGCCGTGCAAATTCCCTCAGCAGCAGCTGTGGGTATGGTGACAGGCAGACTTTATCTGTGCCTGTTACAGAGTGCACTGGGACTCACTCTGCAGATAGCACCCCTCTATTTTTCTTAAATAAGAATAAAATCCATGTTACATTTATGTGCTATGAAAAGTTTTTTTTTAAGTGTCATCTTTTTTGTTACTAATGTTCAGCTAATTTTTTAAAAACATTCTATCTTATGTGAATTAGTGTTTTGCCTGCATGTGTAGCTATGTATGGGTGTCAGATCTTGGAATTACTGACAGTTGTTAGCTGCCATGCATATGCTGGGAATCACACTCAGGTCCTCTGGAAGAACAATCAGTGCTCTTAACTGCTGAGCCATCTCTCCAGTCCCATCAGCTAATTTTTTTGTTGCAAATTTTGCAGATTTTTAAGAACCACATATAAAGAACTTACAAATCCTGATGTATAGAAAGTTTACACAAACATTACAAATCCCTAGATAAAGTTTACACTTCTGCAAAAGTTTTAAAGATGTAAGGGGGTATTATTCAGAGAGTTACACATCTCTGATTATACTTTGCCACTTATAACCTCGATTGGAAATGTTTGACTCTTAGCTCTTCTCAGGCATGTAATGTCTTTTCCTGGGCAGTTATGCTTTATTCATCTTCTTCCTGTCACAGGTTCAGGTGGATATCCTGACTCAGGACAGAGACTTTGGAAGAAAACTTAGGGGGCTGGAGAGATGGCTCAGCGGTTAAGAGCACTGTCTGCTCTTCCAGAGGACCCGGGTTCGATTCCCAGCACCCACATGGCAGCTCACAACTGTCGGTAGTTCCAGTTCCAGGCAAACACCAAGGCAAATAAATAAATAATAAATAAATAAAGTTTAAAAAAAAGAAAAAAAAAGAAAAAAAAAGGAAGAAAACTTAAACAGACATGTAGGTAGACACTTTTTTTTGTACCATTAGTCAGCTTTATTCCCAGCCAGCTTCCCAAATAACCACACAGAGACTTAATATTAGTTATAAATGCTTGGCTGATAGCTTAGGGTTGCTTTTTTTGCCAGCTCTTATAACTTAAATTGGCTCATTTATATTAATCTATTTTCTGTCCCAAGGCTAATTTACATCATCTATGTAGTTCCCATCCTGCTTACTCTGTGTCTCATGGTGACTCCTGGAGGCTTTTAACTCCTATGACACTGCTCTTCTTCCCAGTGTGCTTTCAGTGGCTGTTCCTGCTTAGCTATTGGCCAGTCAGTTCTTTTATTAAACCAATTAGAAGGCATCTTGGCAAGGACACATCTTTACAGTGTACAAAAAGATTATTTTATAACACAAATATTTAGAGTGAGATGGCCAAATCCTATCTCCAGAGACAGCATTTCAATAGGTTAGAATAGCAACTCAAAATATTTTATTATTATCCATACTCAAAATACATTTAGATCTCTGCAAGACTGAACACAGTAATCATAGGGAGGGCCAAGAATGGAGAGCACAGAAGGCTTGGAGATAACAGATTTTTTGAAACATTTACTTGTGCTATGGCAGAAGTTGTCATTGTCACAATTCATGAAAATTTGGAAATCAAATGTGCTTTTTTTTTAACCACTGAGATTGATTATCTAGTCTGTACTGAGACCGAGGCTCTTGCAGTAAGACAGCCAGGCTTTAATGGTGTCTGAGTGCAAGTGGGGGAGAGGCTAAAGAAGATAAGTGAGCGGAGCTAGTCTAATAAGAGCTCATGGCTGGGGGCTGGAGAGATGGCTCAGTGGTTAAGAGCACCGTCTGCTCTTCCAGAGGACCAGGGTTCGATTCCCAGCACCTACATGGCAGCTAACAACTGTCTGTAGTTCCAGTTCCAGGCAAACACCAAGGCAAATAAATAAATAAAAGTGTTTAAAAAAAAAAAAAAAGAAAAAGAAAGAGAGAGAGAGAAAGAAAGAAGAGACCTGGAGAGATGGCTCAGAGGTTAAGAGCACTGATTGTTCTTCCAGAGGACCTGAGTTCAATTCCCAGCAACCACGTGGTTGCTCACAACCATCTATAATGACATCTGGCACCTTCTTCTGTATACTGTATACATAATAAATAAATATTAAAAAAAAAAGAGCTCATGGCTACTTTGGGCTCCCACATCCAAGCAAGGGAAACAAAGCAAGCTCCATGAGTGAGTGACAGCCAGAGCAGGTGGGAAAAAAGACATCTTAAACCAGCAAGAGCCAGAGCAAGCAGGAAGGGAAACCTCCTTAAAGGGTGGGAAGAAAGAATTCCCAAGAGCAGAACAGAAAGATGGGAAAGAGACTTAGAAAGGGAGTCAAATAGAAATCCTGTCCAAAGAAAGACTGCAGATCATAGACTCAGCAGGGAATGACAAGATCAGGAAAAAGTAACAAACAACAGAGTCTCAATTTGAGGGCATCCCAAAATGAACTGAGACTTGTCAGAGAGATGTCCAGGATCCGTGGTCAGGAGCTCCCTTGTCCATGGGGTGGGATACCCAAAAGGGCATACTGAGGCTGCCCAGCATACCAGTATGACTTTTGTAGAAGGCTTCAACAACCCAGGGAGAAAGAGCAGACAACCCCAGGAGGACACTTACACAAGTATGAAAGGAGAGACTAATGAGTAGACGAGGTAAAGAAGAGAACTAGCTAGAGAGAAACAGACTCAAAAATCTGGAGTAGAACATGGTTGGTGTCTGGAGACAGCATAGGCAATGGTTTGGAATAAGCAGGACCAATTGGCAGTTTGGTTCAACTAGAAATGGGAGGAGGTGCTGGACTCCTGGGTCTCAGCACCAGATTTGATTGAGGGTGTGATGAAACCACCAAATAAAACCACATTGTGGGAGGAAAAAGAAAAGCTTACTCAAATAGCTAAGGCTACTTCTAAGTATAGAGGGAGGGGGCAGGGAGAAATAAAATGGAGGGCAAGTCTTGTCAGTGAGTAGTGGTAGGAGGAAGGTGAATTAGGTGGAACAGTGTGGGAACTAGTATGGGCTTTGAACTCTTGTAGGCTTTTGGAGTTTGTGAGAGCCTAATTTAAACCTAATATTTTTTTGATGATCACTCTATTTCCTATGTGATAGGCAGGAACATGGCCTGTGTGTCCTAGTTTGCTTCTATATTAGCAGGATGGGCACAGGCAGGAGCCTGATTTGGTAAAGATGAGAAGGGACTTCTTGGATTTTTAGTAGTGCTGTATGACCAGGAACACTCTCAGCTGATTTTCCTGTCAATAGGAATTCATAACCACATACACAGATGGCAAGAATTCAGAAGATGATCCTCCTACTAAACTAAAACAGCATTTCTGAAAGAAACTGTGGGTGCAGTAAACTGGGTAGTATAAGTCACATTTATAAAAGCAGATTGTATACAGTAAGGCCATTTATCAACACAATTGCTGTTCAGGCAGAGAAATAAAAGATAATTCCCAGTTTATTTTCCTGTTATTTAGACTCAAAAGAGGAGCATATAACTAAATATTAAACCCAATTTGCTAAGTAAACCTATCTGAAATGAAAACCTAAATGTAGCCTTCTATGTTGTGGCCTTCAAGGAATGTGGTATCCAAGACATGTGTTGATTTCAGGGACAAGTGGCTTCAGGTAAAACAGTTCTTCCTCAATAAACATAGGGATGTGAGGAAGATACAGGATTTATGCTTCAGAAGCTTAAACTGAGATGAGAACTGAGGATGCTGTAAGTGATGAATGTCATTAATGAGAAGTTTGATGACTACTGTGAGATCAAATCATCACTGCTTTGTAGAATAGTTAAAATCTATGTATAACAATCATGACCTCCTTGAGGTCTTGCATAGTGATGAATGGATCACAAACTTTCTTTTTTTAAGTCTTTCTCTCATCACTTATAGTCACTTAAAATCACAAGGTACAACTTTAGGTTGGAATAACAAGAAATCCTACCAGTGCAGGATAGACGTACAAGAGAGAGAATAACAACATGTAAAGGAGAACATGAAGTATGGAGAAGAAAAGTTATCATGATCCCAGGAGTTCTCATCTGTCCCAATAAAGTCAGGACAGTTTGAGGTCTACTGACAAAACCAAAATCAGCCACTAAGACAAACTGTGTTTTGTACAGATTTTTTGAAAGAAGATGTTAAAAGCATTTAGACAGTGCCTATGTATGCATAAAATAATACATGCATCTCTAAAGACACTCCAATCAGAGATATCAAAAAGTGAAGTATGCCAAAAAATGTACATAACACCTTGTACCATTTCAGATCACCAGGGTCCAAAGTTAGAATTCAACAACATCAAGAATCACAGAAAGCCTACCAACTCATGGAAACTAAACATCACTTAGCTGAACCACCTCTAGGTCAAAGAAGAAATTAAGAAAAAAATCAAAGCCGAACCAGAGCCCGGAAGGTCAGCGTTTGAAGGTGGCAGTAGCAACGCGGGTGTTCCCGCTGTTGCCGTGTGTTCGCGGTGTAGCATAGGACCCCGGCCTGAGATGGTGGTGGGAAGCCCACCGCAGTTTGCTGCGACGTCATAGAGGGTAACGGGGGAAGTGGCAACAAAACCACCGGCGGGTTAACTGGCTTCTTCGGAGCAGGAGGAGCGGGTTACTCGCACGCTGATCTGGCCGGTGTTCCGCTAACTGATATGAACCCCCTGTCTCCATATTTAAATGTGGATCCACGCTATCTTATTCAGGATACTGATGAGTTTATATTGCCAACTGGAGCTAACAAAACCCGGGGCAGATTTGAGCTAGCTTTTTTTACCATTGGAGGATGTTGCATGACAGGGGCTGCATTTGGGGCAATGAACGGTCTTCGGCTAGGATTGAAGGAAACCCAGAGCATGGCCTGGACCAAACCAAGAAATGTACAGATTTTGAATATGGTGACTAGGCAAGGGGCACTTTGGACTAATACACTAGGTTCCTTGGCTTTGCTCTATAGTGCATTTGGTGTTATCATTGAGAAAACACGGGGTGCAGAAGATGACCTCAACACAGTAGCAGCCGGAACCGTGACGGGAATGTTGTATAAATGTACAGGTGGGCTTCAAGGAATAACACGTGGTGGTCTGGCAGGGCTGACCCTCACCAGTCTCTATGCGCTGTATAACAACTGGGAGCACATGAAAGGTTCTCTGCTCCAACAATCACTCTGAAGATTTTTGCCATCTCAGGAGTGGGGGGACATTTTTCATTGTCATCTAGATTGATTACTAAGTCAGTCTGGAGTTGCTTTCTCTCTTGTACATATAATTGGAGACTGATTTGCTGTTGACAAAGATCATGGATGGTTAGCCTGGACTGAAATGCTCACCCTTAGGGAGTGGAAGCTAAATCCTTTGGTGGCTCACTATGTTCTCTTCTTTGGAGGTGATCTTGATCTTTTTTCTCTCCTAACCCCAAACTGGAAAACTACGTTTTCAAATTCAGGCCATACTTATTTTCAACACTTTTATCACTGTGTTTATCATTTAAAAATCTGTTTTCCTATATTCCAAATAAAAGGTGAAAATAGAACTAAAAAAAAAAAAATCAAAGTCTTCCTAGAATTTAATGAAAATGAATCCACAATGTACCCAAATTCGTGGGACACAATGAAAGCAGCCTTAAAAGGAAAATTCATAGCACTAGATTCATATATGAAAAGCCTATATAAATCCCACACTAGAGAACTAACAGCACTGCTGAAAACCTTAGAAAAATTAGAAGCAAACTCACCTAGAAAGAGAAGAGGACAGGAAATAATCAAACTTAGAGCCGATATCAATACAATTGAAACAAAAAGACCACTACAAAGAATCAATGAATCAAAGAGTTGATTCTTTGAGAAAGTCAACAAGATAGATAAGCCCTTATCCAAAGTAATCAAAAAGCAGAGAGAGAATGTCCAAATCAACAAAATCAGAAATGAAAAGGGGGACATAACACCAGACCCCAGGAAATCCAGAAAATTATCAGGTCATACTTTGAAAATCTATACTCCACAAAAATGGAAAATCTAGAAGAAATGGACAGCTTTCTGGACAGGTACCATTTACCAAAATTAAATCAAGATTAGATTAAAGACCTAAACAGGCCTATAGCACCAAGGAAATTGAAGCTGTCATTAAAAGTCTCTCAAATAAAAAAAGTCCAGGCAGAGATGGTTTCAGTACAGAGTTCTACCAGACATTGAAAGTAGAGTTAATACCAATACTTCTCAATTTCACATAGTAGAAATTGAAGGAATATTGGCAAACTCTTTTTATGAGGCCACAATAACCCTGACACCCAAGCCACTCAAAGACACAACAAAGAATGAGACCAATTTCCCTCATGAACATTGATGCAAAAATTCTCAACAAAATTCTGGCAAACTGAATCCAACAACATATAAAAAAAGTTATTCACCATGATCAAGTAGACTTCATTCCAGAAATGCAGGGATGATTCAACATACAGAAAACTGTAAATGTTACCCATCATATAAACAAATTGAAGGAAGAAAATCACATGATCATTTCCTTAGATGCTAAAAAAGCCTTACACAAAGTCCAAATGCTTTCATGATAAAAGTCCTGAAAAGAGCAGGAATACAGGGAAAATTTCTAAATATAATAAAGGTGATTTACAAAAAGCTGAGGGCCAACATCAAACTAAATGGAGAAAAACTCAAAGCAATCCCAATAAAATCGGGAGCTTGACAAAAATGTACTCTCTCCCCTTATCTAGTCAACATAGTTCTCAAAGTTTTAGCTAAAGCAATAAGAGAATGAAAGGAGATTAAGGGGATATAAATTGAAAAGGAAGAGGTCAAAATATCTCTATTTGCAGATAATATGATTGCATACATAAGTGACTCACAAAATTCTACCAAGGAACTTCTACAGCTGATAAACACCTTCAGCAATGTAGCAGGATACAAGAAATTAGTAGCCCTCCTATACACTAAAGATAAAAGGGCTGAAAAAGAAATAAGGGAAACATTGTAAGGATTCCTGGCATTCCACATGGCTGAGCCACCTCTGACCCAGGTGGGATGCACCTTGCACAGAGGCACGCCCCTGGGCATTGCTGCGTAAACCCTGTGGCACTGCATATGGAAGCACCTCCCTGGACCCATGAAGCATACCTGTGCACGCCCCTTCCCTTAAAAGCGACTGTGAGCAAGTGCTCCGGTCCTTTTTCTTCTCTGTCCCCTGACTTCTTTCTCACTCCTCTGTTTCTTCACCTGCCTGGGACTCTTCTATTAAATAAACTCTAGTGTGTGGCCTTGTTAGTGTGTATTTGCTCTCACGTGTGGAACTAACAAACATCACCTTTTATAATAGCTGCAAGTGGCATTAAATACCTTGGAATAACTATAACCAAAGAAGTATCAGATCTATTTGACAAAAACTTAAAATCACTGAAGAAAAAAATTGAAGAGGATATCAGAGAATAGAAAGATCTCCCATGTTCCTGGATAGGAAGGATCAACACAGTGAAAATGGTAATTCTACCAAAAGGAATCTATAGATTCAATGCAATAGCCATCAAAATCCCAGCATAATATTTTACAAAACTTGAAAGAACAATACTCAGTTTTATTTGGAATAACAGGAAAGCCAGAATTGCCAAAACAATTTTGCTCAACAAAAGAACCCTCAGGAGCCATCATCATCCTTGACATCAAATTATGCTATAGAGCCACATTAATAAAAACAGCTTGGTACTGGCATAAAAACAGACGTGTAGATCAATGAAATTGAATTAAAGACCCAGACATTAACCCACACACCTATGAACACTTGATTTTGACAAAGAGATCAAATATATTTAATGGAAGAAAAGTAGTATCTTCAACAAATGGTGTTTGCATAACTGGATGGTAGTGTGTAGAAAAATGAAAATGCATCCCAAACCTAACCCTAACCTTTCACAAAACTTAAATCCAAGCAGATCAAAGACCTCAACATAAACCCAGCTACATTGAACTTGATAGAAAAGAAAGTGGGAAAAAACCCTCCAATGCATTGGTACTGGTGACCACTACCTAAATATAACACCAGTAGCACAGACATTAAGAACAACAATCAGTAAGTGGGACCTCCTGAAACTGGAAGCTTCTGTAAGGCCAAGGACACAGTAAATAAGACAAAATAACAGCCTACAGAATGGGAAAAGATTTTTACCAACCCTACAAGCAACAGAGGATTGATTTCTAAAATATATAGAGAACTCAAGAAACTAGAGCCCAATACTCTAAATAACCCAATTAAAAATGTGGTTCAGAACTAAAAAGGGAATTCTCAGCAGAAGAATTACAAATGGCTGAAAGGCACTTGAAAAAGTGCTCAACATCTTTAGCCATCAGAGAAAGGCAAATCAAAACAACTTTAAAATACCACCTTACACCTGTCAGAATTTCTAAGATTAAAATCACAGATGACAGCCTATGCTGGAGAGGATTCGGAGCAAGGGGAACACTCCTCCACTGTTGGTGGGAGTGTAAACTTGTTCAGTCACTTTGGAATGCAGTATGGCAGTTTCTCAGAAAACTGGAAATCAATCTCCCCAAGGACCCAGCAATACCACTTTTAGGTATATAACCTAAAGATGCACATTCACACTCCAAAGGCATACAATCAAGTATGTTTATAGCAACCTTATTCATAATAGCAAGAACCTGGAAACAACCTAGTTGCTCCTCAGCTGAGGAATGGATTAACAAGCTGTGCTACATCTATACAATGGAGTACTACTCAGCAGTTAAAAAAACAAACAAACAAACAAAAACCGATATTCTAAAATTTGCAGGCAAATGGATGGATATGGAGAATTTCCTCCTGAGCAAGTTATCACAATCCCAGAAAGATAAGCAGGGGATGTACTCACTCATTAGTGGAATTTAAAGAAATATATAAAAAGAGAAAGATGTCATTGTACACAAGAACTCGAAGCTAGATCTTAGCTAAGTGACACAATGCCTCACTTCGGCATTGATGGCGTCTGACAGAGGGGTGGACTGTAACAAGGACAATGTCTGAGCAGGCTGCAAAAATGTGGCTACTGTAAGTGTGCTGGAAAGCAATATTCTATCTACTGTATTTGCTGGGGTCATTGTTTCAGGGGGCAGGATGGCTTGGCCTCCTGACTTCAGCTCTACGTGGCTCCTGATCCCTCCCAGGGATTGTAATTGACTCAGTATATGATAACCAGCAAAGTTGCCATGAAATATGGGGGTTGGTGGGAGATTTAGAAGTGTGGAGTAAATAGAATGAAGATGATTTAAAATATAATAGTAAAAGACTATATACATATATAAATATAGGTGGTGCTGGAGAGATGGCTAGGCAGTTTAGAGCACTTGTTGCTATAGTGAAAGACCTGGGTTTGATTCTCAGCACCCATGTGATAACTCACTGAAATTCCAGTCTCAGGGATCTAGCATTCTTCCCTGGCCTGCACAGGCACCAGGCATGCACATGATATACATATATACATGCAGGCAAAAACAAAACAAAACCATTCATGTAAAATAAAATAAGCAAATCTTTAAAAAATTTAAACATGTATATGTATATATGTTTGCATATGCTATATATGTATTGTTTTGTTTCTGGATACCAGATGAAGAATAAAGACATTAAAAACAAACAAACAAAAAACAAAACAGAAAAACCTAAGAAACAAAAAACAATACAAAACAACAAAAAAAAAACAGTGAAATATGTTTACTAAGACACAAAGTAATGGAGAAAATTTAAGGTTTCCACCATCTTACCTAAATTTGAAAAATATCCCTCATAAATTCCTTTTTTCAACTCTAATTACTAAGAAAAATTTCTAATCTTTAAACTTGTGAGTAAATCACACTCATTAGACAACGTGGCCTAGAAAGTCACAAATTCTACCTATGAACCCATTGTGAGGAAAGCCCTCACTCTCCCACAGGAACCGCTACATCCTGGCTTTTGAGCATGTCTTAGTATCTTAGAAGACTTTTCTTTCTGGTTTTAATAAATTCAGTTCTACTTCACACTGATTTATCCTGAAATTATTTTTCATCAAAGCCACAATTGGTTTTGCCTGGGTAGAGGTCACTGCAAAGAACTCTTGTGGCTTTGGTGATAGCATGGGAGGGAGCTGTGTCAGAGCTCCATTAGAAAAGAATTTATGAGGGGTATTTTTCAAATTTAAGTAAAATAGGGAGGTCTTAAGTGTCTACATCACTTTGTGTCTGAGTGAACACACATCACTCTTTGACATCTCTGATGAGAGTGTCTTCAGTCAGTTGTGACTGACTCATATTATCAAGAACACTGGGAACACTATTCTTTTCCACTGGAATTCTTTCTTCCAGTAAGAGCACTTGCTATTCAGAGTCTGCACTTCAGTACTGGCTTGCAGTTCATGAGCAATGTAGTACAGACCTCCCAATTGCTTGCAGAGTGGATAGGGACCTGCTGATTTAAGTAATGGAAATTTGTCTCAATGACCGTGTGCATGTAGAAAACTAGAGAAACATTTAATTGAAATATATCTTTGTATATCTATAAAAACTTAAAAAAAAAAAAAAAAAGAAAACTAGAGAAACACTGCCTCCAACTCATGACCATGTTCCTCAGGCCTTTAGGGAAACCCTACTTTCTAACAGCGTAGGTGGGTTGCTTTGTCAGCAAGTGTTGGACACATACCTTATATTTCTTTCCTACTTTCCAGTCTCAGCTCACTGAAGACCGAGTTTCCAAGGGTCTTTGGCTGTTATACAGCAGAGCTTGTTCATTATGTATCTTCACAATATTTGTTGTGCGAATTGACCAGTTGCTGTATCCATCCTGCTGTTTGTGGTATTTGGTGTGCTTTTGTGTTCTGTCCGGCACCGGATTCTGTTTGCTGAGCCTCTGCACGGGCATGAACACTCTGACTCTGCGTGTGTACTGGTTTTCCCCAGTGTTATTAATTTTCTGGTGACTGAGATTATTGATTATTGCAAAGCAGCTTCTAAGCTTGTTGCTGCTTACTCTCTTAGCTTAACGTTCCATGCTGCTTTCCAGGGTTCTCTAAGTTCTTTCCGTGTTGTAGGTGGTTTACCCTGAAGTATACCCTTGAATCACAACAGAGTGGAACAGAACACATCCATTCATTTGAATGAACTACAGCTTATGAGTCTTTTAAAAAATGTATGGCTAGTGCTGTCAAAAGGTCATCTCTTACAATATCTTCTTAAAAATGGTATTCTTTTATCTCTTCTGTTTAAATGAACTTAAATCCATTTGTTTCATTCCCAGGTTCAGGTCCTCAATAAGTACATATGAGTTCATTTCAGGACCTTCTGAAACTCAGAATTATGTTTTTAAAGAATATATGACAAAAGTGAGAATCTTTTTTCATAAGTATTTGTTTAGACCTATTGAAAATATAAGCTTTCTTTTAAGGTCTATCCCAATGGGGTTTCCCCAGTAGCCCACACATCGTTGGAAATGCCTCATATAGTAACTTGTGATTTGCTTGACTCACAGGACTGCTTATTATGTCTGTGGGAACAAGGAGCTATAAGACATCCAAAAATTATGAAACACTAGTTAGTATTTTTTTCAAACTTCAGGCACTAGCATGACCTTCATAATAAAGTAGGGTTATGAATGTTAGAAATGAACGTGAGCAGAAGTCTTAAAACATGTTGTGTGAACAAGTGACAGGCCTACTTAAAATGGTTCTTAAAGTAAATTGTTTGAAGAAGTCACCGGAAATCTTCCAGTAGAAAACTTTGGATGGCTATTGGTCACTGAGATAAAAAGAATAAAGTACAGCTGGACTGAGCATACTTGAAAAAGAAATTTTGAACACATGTGACCTGGATGGAGAGCAACAGAATCAAATGCTTTAAATAAAAAATTATTGTTTACATAAAAAGATATAAGCTTTCTATTTCTGGATATTCTGGTTCATTCATAATTTACCTTCAAACCAACATCCTAGTAAACATTGGCTTAAGAATGAGTCCCAAAATGCTGGACTGCCAACTTACTCTCATTTCTCAAGATTATCTTGCCAATTTGCCTCTTCATTTGCATAAATAAATAGCACAAATAAATTTCAGATACAACTTTTTAACTTCCACAAAAATGCCTGCTGTGATTTTGATTGGAATGTTACTGAATCTGTAGCTAAATCTGGGAAGGCAAACTCATGAGTGTCACATGCCACCCCCTAGGTTTTCTTTCATCTCTATAAATACTGGTTTGTAGGATTATTTTGGCAAACAAGTCTCAGATACACTTTATAATATTTAACGTTTTTTGATGCCAGTATAAATATTATCCTTTGTAGTCTTCTTAAGAACTATTGCTGATAATAGAATTAATTGACTAGTTTGTATTTTGTCCTTCCACGTAGCAACTTGGCTAAATTTAAATTATAGTTCTAATGATATCTGAACAGATTGCCTTGCATTTTACATAAGCATGTCATTCACAAATCATGCTATTTAAATTTCTTTCCATTTCTATTCTCATTATTTCACTTCCCAAGATTAGCTTTTTCATTTCCTTCCTGAACTATGGGAAGGTCAGCTAGCCTTCATCCTAAATTATATACAGAATGTCTTTTCTTGCTAAGGCCTAAACAACAGTCTGAAAACTACTTATTATTCATATTTTATCATGTGTTTAAGGTGAACTAGAGATATCAGAGGATGTCCTACATGGTTATTGACAAATACTTTATTTTCTTTGTTTGTAAAAGAGGATATTTCACTTTTCACTTGTGTGTGTGTGTGTGTGTGTGTGTGTGTGTGTGTGTGTGTGTCTGTGCATATGCTTGTGGTGCCAGTGGAGTCCAGAGAAGGGTGCTTTATCCCTTAGTGTCTGAGATACATGTCACTGTGACCAGCTTGATCTCAGTGCTGATATACAAACGTAGGTCCTCTATAAGGGCAGTATATGTTCTTAGCCACTGAGCATCTCTTTGGCCTGAGCATTCAAGGATTGTGGTGTCCAGGGGTGGTCAATACCTTACAATATACCTTGTAAGGCTATCAGAGGAAAGGCACACTTAGAGATACTGAGCTGTCTGATGTAGTACAAAAGACCAAATGGGAAATGTCTGCTTAAAGATGGCTTAAGGAGCAATTTGTGGTGGCAGGAATGATGAGAGTACAGGGAAGCTGGCTCTAGCCTCAGGCTCAGGAAACACTAGGGTGGAAGCTGGACTGAGTTAACAGTAGAGAGGTGGATGGGCTGTGTGATGCAAAGTCACTTCATTTCCATGGAAAGAGAAATGTGATTCAACTGACATTTTCAAAGGAAAAGAAATCCATTAAAAAGAACATAGAAAAAAAATTTTAAATCTTAACCTCTGATTTTAACTGTATTTTCTGCTTTTTGAAAGTCTGAATAAGCCAAAACCTTCTTAAGTATTTGGAAGCTATTTTAACCAAATTAGATCTATGGAGGAGAATGTAGGGTTTGAAATGTCTTTTAGGAAACAATACATGCTAATGGGTTCTTGGGGCACCAGGTCTCTGCTGCAGAGTGCTTTTTCCACTTGCGTCTTGCTTTTTGATGCACAATTGTAATTATCCTTTGCTCAGTTTTCTGTGGTGGGCATCTGTGAATAAAAATGACAATCAAATTGAGTTCCTTCTGTGCGGCCAAACCTTCCTGTCAGACAAAATGCAATGTGACTTCTTTTCTTACCTGTTTTTTCAAGTTAATGTGTCTGAAAGTTATTATGGATGTTCACGTTTACTAACACATCTGAATGGGGGTGGGGAATGCTTGTTTGCACAGTGAATATTGGAGTGCATGGAGAGAGAATGCTTGTTTGTACAGCGTATGTCAGGAGTGGTCCATAGCCACTTCGTGTTCCAAGTAAGCTGTGTGCTGCTGTGTCATAGAGCAATCTCAGTATTCAAGGGGCACCAGCCTTGATGGAGAAAACAAGGACCACACAAACTGAGCAGAAAAGACAGACAGTCTGGGGCCTCCCCAGCAGGTCACACCTACATGTGCCCACATGTCCCCATTGGGTCTCCTGTGCTGAAGGCCTTACTGGAAGTCTCACACTCCAGGTTAATTCTGCAGCTTCCGTCTCTAATTCTTGAGTACTTTGTGTGTTCTGATGGGATGCCCCACCCCAGACCCTAAGCATTAAGTCTGGGCTCTCTCATTTATCCCAACACCTGGTAGACAATATATGTTGATGGTAGTGATTTTGTTTCTTCTTCCTCCAAGTGGGTAGTGACAGATCCTGCCACTATTTATTGACCAATGGCCATATGTGACCAGGCTGTCATGTTGTGGCTCATAGGATTGACAGCTAAATATGACTGAAGATAATTTTTGAGCTACAGAAGCATATGTAGCTGTCCTGGCCAGCAGGGTCTTCAACGTGGACCTGAACCTGGGAATGAAACAAATGGAAGGCAGGAACACAAAAGAAAGGAAGGACAAGACAAAGATCTCTGATCAAGTCCCCCGTAGCTTTATTATTTCAGCCAATATTTATACAGAATCTCGGCCATGGATGTAGCTGGGAGGAAAGGAGTGGGATATTCAAAAGAAGGTGGCAAGCCTGTGAGGTGAAGTAACAGACAGGGTAGAATTGATATGGAAATCTATCCTTTGTCAGTTGAGGACCTGGAAGATGCCACCTGCTGGTCTGAGAGGATCAAAGGAGAAGGCCTGGAGTCATGGCTTACCTTAAAACAATAAGGGCTTCTGACAAATGGCTATCTGCTGGCAAATGACTAGCTGTAGAAGCTAACTTATAAAATATGGCTAAGTTAGGCTTTGGCTCCCAACATGTAGCCCTTTTTGGAACCATGAAAGCTAGGTAACAGTAGTGATGATAATTTCAGATGAGTAACAGCTTGATTTTTCTATGTTCTACAATTCAAGTATATGATGTCTTCACCAAAAAGGTTTTAAGATCAAGTTCTGGAGGTAAACAAGAGCAATGGCAATAGTATTTGGTATGTCAAGGTCTATGCTATCCCACTGACCAACAACTGCAATCGATGTAGCCAATTTCTGACACTAGGCTTTTTAATTTGTTAGCCTGCTGTGTATAGTAGGGGCACTGTAGTCCATTTATAAAGAAATATCATATATACTATGACTTTAAATTAAAACTTTTTTCACACAATAAAAATTTGATTATGTTACTCCTGCAACTACTCAAAGATCCTCCCTACTTTATGTTTTTTTCTCTCTCGTCCGCTAAAACCAAAAATTCCTTTTCCTTCCTCATTTAATTCTTCTGCTCCAGTTCCCCCCAACCCCATCCCCTGCTGTATCTCAATAAGTACATAACTATACATTGTATTTATACATTGTATTTCCCCTTACTTGGGAGATCCTCCTCTCCTCCATAGTCCTTTATTTTTCATTATCTTTTTTTTTATTTATTTTTCATTTTATGTACCAGCCACAGTTATTTCTCCCTCCCCTCCTCTTCCTCACCCCCTTGTTGGTATTTGCATAAAAATGAACATATAGATTAATTAAATCAAATAGAAGACTCTGACATTAATCTACACACTTATAAACTTCTGATTTTTGACAAAGAAGCCAAAAATGTATGGAAAAAAGAAAGCATCTTCAGCAAATGGTTCTGGTATAACTGGATATTTGCTTGTAGATAAAGGCAAATAGATTTCTATCTATGGCCCTGCACAAAGCTCAAGCCCAAGTGGATCAAAAATTCAACATAAATCTAGTTACACAGAACCAGATAGAAGAGAAAGTGAGAAGCATCCTTGAACACATTGGCATAGAATATCACTTCCTAAATATAATACCAGTAGCACAGACACTGAGAGCAACAATTAATAAATTGACCTCCTGAAACTGAGAAGCTTCTGTAAGGCAAAGGGCACAGTCAATAAGACAAAACAGCAGCCTACAGAATGGGAAAAAAACTTTCACCAACCCTACATCTGACAGAGAGATGGCTGACTTCCATAATATAAAAATGACTCAAGAAACTAGACATCAAAATGCCAAATAATCCAATTAAAAATGAGGTACAGATAGAAAGAGGGAATTCTCAACGGAAGAACCTCAAATGGTGGAAAGACACTTAAAAAATATTTCAGCATCCTTAACCATCATGGAAATACAAATCAAAACAACTCTGAGATACTATCTTATACTTGTCAGGGTGGCTAAGATAAAAAACACAGATGACAACCTATGCTGGAGAGGATTCGGAGTAAGGGAAACACTCCTCCATCGCTCGTGGTAGTGTAAAGTTGTACAAACACTTTGGAAATCAGTATGATGGTTTCTCATAAAACTGGGACCCAATATTCCTTATAATCCAGCAATACTACCCTTGAGCATATACTTGAAGGATGACCATTTATACCACAAAGACATTTCCTTTCTAGATTTAACTCCATATCTAATTCTTGGGTTTTTTTGATAATTAAAACAAGTAAGTTTCATACAATATATTCTAATCATGCATTTCCCCTCCTTGCTCTTTTTCCATATTCCTCATAACCCCGGCCTCCAGCTCTACACTCTTTCTTTTTTCTCTCTTAAAAACCCAACCCAAGAAAAAGCACACAAAAAGAAACCGTGTAAAAGCACAAAAATGGAAAATAAAATATTCAATCAAAAGGTCATAACACAAAAATGCCCAAACAAAGCAAAATGAGGGAAATAATCTAAAAATTAACATTGAGTTTGTTTTCTATTGGCCAGCTACTCCTGAGCATAGGCCTACTCTGCAATGCTGTTAACATTCCAGTGTGAGTTCATTGGAGAAAACTAATTTCTCCTTCAGTCATATTGGGGCAGGAGCCTATGTCCTCTTACCCCTCTCAGCACTGGGACCCCATCAGGCTTGAACTTGTGCTGTCACTGTATATCCTGCCACAATCTCTGTGAATTCATAGGTGCACAGCTCTGCTGTGTCTGAAAGACACTGGGTTTTTTGGGGGGGGGGGCAGGGGAAGGAAATCACCCATTCCCTCTGGCTCTTAAATCTTTTTGTCCTTTTTTTCCACATAGATCTTTGAGTCCCAAGGATGGAGGGTATTTGTTCAGTTCTAGGAAGTTCTTAACTTCATTCTTGATTTCTTCTTTGCTCAAAGTGCCTTTCAGTCATGTGCTGTGTAGCTCCTGAGCATTTGTATACTTTCTATGATTTCTACTGCTGTTGTATTCAGCCTTATTTCATCCTGGTCAGACAGAAAATAGGATGGGACTTCAATTTTCCTCCATTTTTTGAGTCTTGCTTTGTATCTAAATTCGTCAAGGCATTCTAGGGAAACAGAATGGATAGAATGATATATCTAGTATTATTTTTGTGACTTATATTGTGTAGGTTTATGTTCCTGCCTACTGGCTTAGTAAAATGCTGATTGGCCAGAAAGTAGACAGGAAGTATGTGTAAGTTCCGCGTGTGAGAGCAAGTACACACTAACAAGGCCACACACTAGAGTTTATTTAAGAGAGGAGTCCCAGGTGGGTGAAGAAACAGAGGAGCAGGACAGAAGTCAGGGGACAGAGAAAAAGGGCCAGAGCACATACTTGCAGTTGCTTTTAAGGGAAGAAGCGTGCACGGGTATGTGTCATGGGTCTAGGGAGGTGCTTCCATACACAGTGCCACAGGGTTTACATAGCCACGCCCAGGGGCATGCCTCCATGCAAGGTATATCCCACCTGAGTCAGAGTTGGGTCAGCTGCGTGGAATGCCAGGAATCCTTACAGTATGGGCAGGACTACCAGACTAAAAAAAAACTCTGAAAAGAGGAAGAGCAGAACAGAGACCCCAGCAGACACAGAAGAAAAAAGATTAGAATGCTGCTCTGAGAAAAGGTCTCAAGCCACATGGCTAAACAAGATAAGAATAATGGGTTCACTTAAGATACAAGAGCTAGCTACAATCTGCCTGAGCCATATGCCAAAAAGCATGAAATTAGTATTAGCTTCTGTGTGATTATTTGGGACCAAGCACCTGAGGGTGGTCTATTTGGGACAGCTGGTCCAGATCTTATGGTAAGGCTGGGACAGAAACACTACAGCTTATACATTATATTTTGACTATTCTAACAATGGCTGTCTCCTGATGGAAAGTTCAAGAATCTAGTAGTTATTTAGTCCATAAGACTGGATGTCTCTGTTGGTTTATTCCAGAATCCCAAAGAAGTAACCTTTAATACAAGCAGAAGAATAAACTTTTCAGGAAGAGTGAGTCCAAGCAGGCAAAGCCTTTCCACATCAAAAGACTTGGATTTAGGATAGGTCTTTCCACTCCAAATAATTTCTCCAAATACAACTCCTCACAGATACACTTAGCTGCCTGAGTCTTAGGTAATTACAGAGTTAAAAACTAAGAAAAGCCATCCCATTGTGTAAATAAGTGGTTGATTTAGGGGAAAGTTCCATGGGCTTCTGAGAAGAACTTGTAGTCTTTATTGTGTGGGTGGAATGTTGTGTAAGTACAGTGTGTGTTATATCTGCTTGATTTATTATATCACATGACTCCAGAGTTTCTCTGGTTATTATCCACATAACCTGTCTTTTAGTGAGAGCAGAGTACTGAAATCACCTGTACTAATTGTGTTGGTGTTGATGTATGGTTTTAAGTCTAATAGCATTTATTTTATGAAATTAGGTGTGGTGTGTTTGATGCATGTATCTTTAAGATCATAATATGATTTTAAAGACTATGAGGTCTCTATTCTTTTCAGATTTCTGTTGATTTGAAATCTTTTTTTGGATATTAGAAAAGCTATAACTGCTGTTTCTTCCATTTGCTTGAAATACTGTCAGTACCTCTTTTACCCCAAGGTGGTTTTATTATTGATTTTGAGTTGTTTGAAGGCAGCAAAAAAAATGAGCTCTGCTCTCTCTCTCAAATTTAATTAATGAACTTATTTTGTATTCTAGCCTCAGCTTCCCTTCCCTTCTCTCCTCTCACCCCCCCCCCTCCTGCACCTTCAATCCACTCTTCCTCTGTATCCACTCAGAAAGGAGCAGGCCTCCCATGGGCATCAGCAAAGCATGTCATATTAAGCTGCCGTAAGACCAAGCACCTCTCCCTGTATTCAGGCTGGGCAAGGCAATCCAGCAGGAGGAATAGGTTGCCAAGAGCCAGTCAAAACACCAGAGACAGCTCTTCTCCCATTGCCAAGAGTCTTGAAAGTTGACCAAGCTACACAAATTATCTTATATAACGCAGAAGGCCTAGGTTGGTCCCATGCAGGCTCCCTGGTTGTTGGTTCAGACTCTTTGAGTTTCTATGGGCCAACCTAGTGGTTTCTGTGAGGTTTCCTCACTGTTACAGCCTCATCATCTTCACCCAGGGAATCTACACACTGAAACCTGTGCAGTCACCTAGTACTAAAGAGATTCTGTCCTATCTGCACCAGCTCTTCCACCATAACAGTCAGGCTTTGGCCCATGTTGTTAAAGCCCACCTTGAACCTCCTTCTGAAGACCTGCATTCTTAAAATTTATCATTGCCTCTTTCTTGTACAATCTGTCAGAAGTCTGACCTTAATTACAAATATCATAGCAACCCCTTCCCTACCCACCAGGCCAGGCAGTCCATTCAGGGGACAAGCTAGCAGTAGATTTCTCCCAAATGCCCATGGTCAAACAGGCCAAATATCTTCTAGTCCTTCTGGATACACTTTCTGGTTGGGCAGGGGCATATCCCAGTGGTAGTTAAAGGCCCAGACAGTCTCTGACATTCTTCTCTGAGAAATAAGTTCTTGGTTTGGTATTCTTGCCTCTATTCTATCTTACAATGGTCCCAAATTTACCTAATAAGTTTCTCAAAAATTATCTAGAGCCATCAATATTCCCTGACATTTTCATATTCCTTACTGCCCACAATCTTAAGGCAAGATGGAATGAACTAATTGCTCCTTAAAAGATATTCTTGTTAAAATGTCTCACGAACTTCATCTAGACTCGGTAAAGTTGCTGTCCCTAGTGCTTTTCAGACTTAGAGCCCTTCCAAAAAAAAGCCTAAAGGCTAAAGTGTCTCACGGTTTGAGATACTTCTGTATGCAAGGCCAGTTCTCCCTCCAGGAATATCTCCTAAATCGTTACCCCTTCCTGATCATCTCCTCTCTCCCCTCCTCTGCCCCAGCCAGCAGGGTCTTCAGCGTGAACCTGAACCTGGGAACAAAACAAATGGAAGGCAGGAACACAAAGAAAGGAAGGACAAGACAAATCTCTCTGTTCAAGTTCTCCCAAGCTTTATTATTACAGCCAATATTTATACAGAATGTCTGCCATGCAAGTAGCTGGGAGGAAAGGGGTGGAATATTCAAAAGAAGGTGGCAAGCCTGTGAGGTGAAGTAACAGACAGGGTTGAATCGATATGGAAATCTGTTATCAGTTGAGGGCCTGGGGAAGGTCACCTTGCTGACCTGAGAAGGTCAAAGAGAAAGCCTAGAGTCATGGTTTAGCTTAACAATAAGGGTGTGTAGTTTTCTGGTATTTGCTATCTAGAGTATAGACTGCTGGCTATCTAGAGTATAGACTGTAGAGGAGCTAACTTATAAAATATGGCTAAGTTTGATTTTGGCTCCCAACACTCCTTCACCATCTCCGTTCCCTTCTGTGGGATTTTGCTGACTCCCTCCCCAAACTGTGTTTTGATTCATCATGCCCACCTTGAATTAGTATTGGATACCAGATTCTACTTCCTGAAGAAAATAAACTTAGTTTAAGAAACCCCATTTTTTATTCTAGTAGCCATTTTGTACTAAAATAGAGTTCAGTGTCACATTCCTGGCAGGGACTTGCCCATTTCCAAGAAAGAATGAGCTAAGCCTATCTAATGACACCTAAATGATCCACCCCTCAGGTAGTAAAAACCTGCCAGCCATACCACCCAGGTGGGGCCCAGGAATGTTAACCTGTAAAAAGTCCCTAAGCATGAGTTCATTGAGAGCACACCTGCACCCTTGACCCCAAGTAACCCTGCTTCATGGTCTTTGCCTATAAAAAGCTTGTGTAACTTGGGCTGCTCAGCTCTTCCCTGCTCTGCACTCATGGGGTGTGATTGCAGTGCAGAGAACAAGCTCCCTGCCTAGGCTTGTATGGCACTGACAATAAACCTTACTGTTGCATTTCAGACATTTCTGTCTCTGGTGGTCTCTCTGGGTGATTGAGATTCAGGCATTTCCATTCCAGGTCAATGACTTTCCCCTCTCGCTCCAAAGTAGATGGGACCCTATAAAGTAATTCTAACAACTCTCAACGCTGCTAAACTTGAAGGCTTCCCCCACTGGATCCATCTGCCTGACCTTAAATCTTTCATCTCTCCCCTGCCTCAAGATAGCCTCCTCTGCAACTGCAGATCCCAGAAGAGATCAGCTCTGCTTCCCTCAACTCCAGAAAAGTAAAAAAACCTTTCATTCCCTGTCTGAGCTTTTCATTCCAGATTGCCAGAGCAGAAGTTGAGATTTTTATCTCATAAACAAAGTCCCCAAAGTAGTTTGCCTTGCCCCCTCCTTCCCCGAAGACCAACCCTTCAGCAGTCACCACCCACTGAGGACTTAAAGAAAAACAAGTGCAGTTTTAGACCTGATAACAGATAAAAAGAAGACCATTTCCCCACCCCCACTCCCAGAGCCAAAGAAAAGAAGCTGCAGGATTCCAGCTAAGCAAAATGCAAGACACTTTAATCCCTTCCCTTCCCCAGATTTAGCAAGGGTTTACAAAGTTTATTATGGAGGCATTATGGAGTCCCCTAGAAGGAAGAAGCATAAGGCAGCTACCTCAAAGTTTATTTAAAGAATAGACGAAGCCTAACCTAAGGTTACACATGCCCCACTTTCAAACCTTTTTCTCCCTCTTTTTCCTCTTAATCTGTTACTCCAAAGGCTCCCTTACTAACTCATATTTTCCCCCTGAACTCCAAGAAACACACTTCACTGCTTCATGACCCAAGCTCCCAGATTACAAGAAATGAGCCAAAATAGTCTGCAGACAACTTCGCCCCAGTGCCAGCCAGAAGTAGCCTTATAGAGATCACAGCGACCTCATTCATTTTCCCCTCCCCATAAACCCAGTTTTATTATAACTAACAGAAAGGTGGAATGTAAGCATTCCCGATGTGCAGGGCAGCGGGTCCCAGCAAGGCATCGAATGCAGCATGACACCAAGTATGCTGGCGTTCACCTGGGACGGTCGCAGAATGACTGAGTACTGAAACCTCTCCCCGCCACCCACCATGGCTATGTAGATATGGGCCTTCCTGCCCTCTTAAAAGAAAGCACTCACTTAGAAGTCTCTCTTTTCTCGATTCTCCCCCTCCCTGCTTCCTGGTTTAATAAACTCTAGTGTGGTACCCGCTGGTGTGATTCTTAGGTGGTGGTGTGATACTTAATATGCTCAAAAACCCAACGCCTTGGCTCCTACAATCCTTTCTCCCTCTCTTCATCAGGACTCCCTGAACACCTCTGAGGTTTGCCTGTCAGTCTCTGAATCTACCTTCATCAGTCACTGGATGAGGGCTCCCTGATGACAACTCTGGGAGTTGGTAGTCTCCAAACCAGTCACAGGGAATGGCCAGTTTAGGCAGTGCATCACTTTGCCAGGAGTCTTAGCTGGGGTTGTCCTTATAGACTCATGGGAGTTTCACTTTCATCAGGCTGCTACTTGACCCCATAAGATCTCCCTTTCCAGCCATCTCTCTAAGCATTCTCTCTCCTTCTCCCACTTCCAACCTGATCTCCTCAAATTTCCATGCCCTGGGCCCCCAGTCCATTTCCCTCTCCCAGGGAGATCCACGGGCCCCTCATTGGGCCCTGCTTGATACCTAGTCTCCCTGGGTCTATGTATTATAGCATGGGTATCCTTTACTGTAGAATTAATATCCACAGAAGAGTTGGTAAATACCATGCTTGTTTTTGTTTAGTATGGGTTATTTCACTCCTCTCAGGATAATTTTTTTTTCCTGGTTCCATCTATTTGCCTTTAAATTTCCTGAAGTCATTGTTTTTAACAGCTGAGTAACACTCCTTTGTGTAAATATACCACATTTAAAAAAAAAATTATTCTTTAGTTGAGGCATATTTAGGTTGTTTCCAGGTTCCGAGTATTACAAATAAGCCTAGTTGAGCAAATGTCTGTCGGGGGCCAAAGCCTAATTTAGCCATTTTTTTTAGTTTATAAATCAGTTTCTACAGTTAGCTCTATTGTTTTAAACTAGGCCATGAATCCAGGTAACTTCCTTTGATCCTCTCAGACCAGCAAATGACATTCTCCAGGCATTCAAATGAGAACAGATAGATTTCCATATCAATTCTACACTGTCTGTTACCCTTCCCCTCAGGCTTGCCACCTTTTTAAATAATCCTCCCCTTCCTCCCAGCTATGTGCATTCCTCACACTCTGATATTCTATTTAAATGATGGCTGGAAGAATAAAGTGACAATTCCTCCGTGTTCCTGTCTCTCATTTGTCTCACCCCCAGTTTCAGGTCCACTTTGCAGATCCTGCTGGCCAGGGCAAGTGTCCTTGTGGCGTGATTGAGCATCTTTTGGGTATATGCCCAAGAGTGGTATATCTAGATCATGAGGTAGATTGATTCCTAATTTTCTAAAACAAACAAACAAATAAATGCATATTGATTTCCAAAGTGTGCTGTACAAGTTTGCACCACTACCAGCAATAAACGGAATGTTCCTCTTGCTCTACATCCTCACCAGCATGAGTTGTCATTTGTGGTTTTGAACTTTGCCATTCTGACAGATATAAGATGGGATCTTGGAGTCTATTTGATTTGCATTTCCCTGATGACTAATGATAATGAACATTTCTATGAATGTTTCTTCACCATTTGAGATTCTTCTGTTGAAAATTTTCTGTTTAGGTCAGTACTCCATTTTTTAATTTGACTATTTGGTTTTAGATGTATGACTTCTTGAGTTATTTATATATTTTAGAGATTAGACCTCTGTAAGATATGGGGTTGGTGAAGATCTTTTCCCATTCTGTATATTTGGACTAATGCTGAGGTCTTTGATCCACTTGGACTTGAGTTTTGTGAAGGAACATAGATATACCTCTATTTCCATTCTTCTACATGCTGACAACCAGTTAAGCCAGCAATATTTGTTGAAGATATTTTTTTTCTCTGTTGTATTGTTTTGACTTCTTTGTAAAAAAAATCAAGTGTGAATAAGTGAGTGGATTTATGTCTGGGTCCTTGATTTGATTTTATTAATCCACTTGTCTGTTTCTATGCCAATACCATGCTGGCATGCTGTTTTTATTACTATAGGTCTTCAGTAGAGCTTGATATCAGGGATGGTGATACATCCAGTAGTTCTTTTATTGTACAAGATTGTTTTAGCTATCCTGTAGTGTTTTGGTTTTTTTTTTTTTTTTTTGGTTTTGGTTTGTTTTTCTGTATAAAGTTGAGTATTGTTATTTCAAGGTCTGTAAAGAATTATGTTTGAATTTGATGAGTATTACATTGAGTATGTCTATTGCTTTTGGTAAATGGCCATTTTTTTTTCATGTATACAATACTTTATTTAGTTATATATGAATTGTAGGCAAACTTAAGTGTTTATTACGTTTTTTTCCATGTAATGAAATCTCTGAGATGTAATAATGGTTCTTTTTTTTTTTCCTTCTTTATTTTGTATTTATCAAAAAAACAGTAAAAAGAATTTAAAAATGCCGAAGAGTTAACAATAACTATACAGAGGATAATAATCATAAGCATGGCTTATCAAGGGTGGAAATGCAAATAAGATTACTACACATACATTTTCTTTGTGTTCAGCTTTCCCTCTGAATTTTTTTTTTCCATCCCTGTATATCCTTATTCAAGGTCCCTTCCCCCTCCCACCACATCTGATCATTTTTCTTCTCTGCAACTCCCCATCCCCTCCCTGGGCAGGGAGCAGACAGTCCTATGGTCACACTGGCCCCAATAATGCTTGGATCAGTCTTCACTCCCAGCCAAATCCAGTTTTGTCCCCCCTCCCTCAAGAGTGAGTCAGGTGTTCCTATAA